>APFE031569512.1:0-19433 GCA_000404065.3 Pinus taeda
CGTAATGCTGATGTGATTGCTAACAGTGAAAATTTAAATAAATTGCTCAAGCATAGAACATACCTAAAATTAACACCTATTTATGATGGAAAAATGAATCCTAAAAAGCTATATAACTGGATTAAGCAGTTAGAAGTGTATTGTCGCATTCAGAACATTTCTAGCGATAAAACTAAAATTTAGCTAGCTACACTTAGAATGGGGAGAATAGCTTCAATCTGGTGGGAAAGTAAAACTCAGGTAGATGCGTAAAGGAAAAGGCATCTCTTCATGGTATAAGTTTTTAAAAGCTCTTTGGAAACAATTCTATCCTTTAGGATACATGCAGCAAGTTGTTATTGACTGGTAGCATCTAAGGAAAGGTAAAGGGCAGAGTGTTCAAGAGTTTACTCAGGAGTTTAGAAAGAAAGCATTGACGCTTGGTATTTCATTGGATACACATGAAACTTTGTTAAAATGCATCGATAGTTTACATTTGTATTTGCAGCATACTTTATTGATGTTTAATCCTGACGATTTTGATGAGATGTGCCTTTAGGCCATACATATTGAATCAGGAGGTAGACCATTCAAGTTTTCATCTCAGCCATCCAAAGAGTTGGCAACCAAAGATTCCAATGAAAGTAAGGGGAATAACATTTCAAATAGAAAGAAACTAGTGATCATTCAGAAGGAAAGACCTTCTTGTTCTCATTGCCATAGAATCAGTCATGATGAATCGAAGGGCTGGAAACTTCATCCAGAACTTAAGCCCAAAAAGTTCTTTAAGGAGAAGGATGAAAAGAAGGCCATTGCAGCAATCCAGTAGGATCTAGGTGTAGATTCAAGTGATGAAAGGAGGATAACTGCCATGGTTACGACAGGTAAAACTTCTGACACTGGTTCAAGTTCGAAAACTATTGCATCTTAATCAAACATAAATCCTTCACATGAGGATAAAAGAGTTGAATTGTTTAACATAAGGATAAATTATAAGCATACAAATATAGATACAATGTTTGACAATGGATCACAGGATAATTTAATCTCTGAATATTTATTTTAAAGTTTGGGTTTTGAAACACGAGACCATCCAAGACCTTACCCATTAGGATGGATAAATAAATCAGCTCATATAAAGTCACCAAATAGTGTCGATTAAGATTTTCCATAACAGCTAATTGCATTGATAAAGTGGAATTACATATGTTGAGTTGTCTTAGGAAGTCCTTATCTTTATGATCGTGATGCAATATTTTACAGGAGAGAACATAAATATCACCTTAAGAAAGATGGGGTTGAATTTATTGTCAGGGCACATCAAAGTAAAAATCACTTGAATTCAGTTAATGATAATCAAATGAAGCAATTAATAAGTTCAAACAAGTGGTTTGTAATCATGTGTGTAAAGGATCAACATAACGATCAACATGATTCTTGTTTAAGTTATGCAACTCAGCTTAAAGATGGTTTGTTTAAAGAGATAGAAACAATTCCAATTCTATGTAAAACCAAACATCTTATCCATGAGCATGGATTACAACATGAATGACAGTTTGTGCCTAAAGCTCCTCTTCCTAATGTTAGAATGAATCAATTCAGTTTAAGTTTGGAACTTAACAATTCTAGGGATACAGGTCAGTATTGGGGAAAGTCAATGTTCAACCTCTCTTCTATTGTGTCACCATGTCATGTCTCGAACAGTTTGGAAACCTCTTTTCAAGTGGAGAGGAGACCTATTTGTTTTCATATCCAAGCCTTTTCTAAAGTAGTGTCAAAGTGTCTAATGGGAACTTATGGATCAGAGGGAAGTGCTAATCAATGGAAACATCATTTGATGAATAAGGAAAAAGTGATTCAAACAAATAAACAGCTAACTGAATACTTCCAGAATCAAACTAAGTTGCAGCAAATTTCACCTTACAGTTGGATAGGTTCATTACAGCAAGTTCACTTAGTAATCAGGCATCAACAAAGTATGTTAAAAGAAGTAGCTGGTTTGATGCCCAAAGTATCTTTGATTGTCTCTATTATTCCACAAAATAGATTGTTTATACATGTTGATGGTATTAAACAACATCTAGTAGAGACTATTTTCAAAGATTGTGTATCACTAACTCATGGTTCTTCATGGAAAGAATTCAATTGAAATGTTTATAGTAGGTCGTTTGCCCATCTTCGCAAGTTTTTCACACTGCAGATGGATGAAACGGGTCACCAACTCGAAAATTGCAATGGTCAGCATCATCAGGGTCATCACTTGCATGTGATTGATCAAATGTATTGGTGCATCATCAGGTCAAGGTGGAAAGAGAGGGATTTCTACCCTCATCGACTAATTGTTTAGTCAAAATTTTGTGGTCCAAAATATTTCAAGGGGAGAGGAATGATCCAGGAGGATTTTGTTGATTCAATGCACAGGTGTTCAAGTGTCCTCATCGGTCAGTGTTGTCGTCACTTCAGTTTAGCCTCGATAGTTCGAAGGTATTGGTTATGGATTAAGATGTTCAGTTAATGTTTATGGTTTTCAAGGCGTTCAATTGATATTGATTTGTACCTGGCTGTCGACTTGTGTTCATCGACATTTCTGCCAGGATTGGTCGATGACATGTGTCTTGTCATTCGACTCGCAATATTTGCTGTCGACATGTTTTTGTCGCCCATTACAGAGGTTTGATGTGTCGACATGGGTTTCGTCCATTGCAAAGGTTCGATATGATCCGCCTTCTTAGGATTTAGGGTGTCATCGTAAATGCTCTTTTGTTGACGATATGCTTTTGTTTTTGTCACATTGTGACAAATGTATTATAAAAACCTTAATCCTAAAAATAAACCTAAATTGATGCATATGAATTAAAACCCCTATCATCTAAGACCTACTTCTAAGTCCTGACAACCCTATAACAATACAACACTACAATGTATTCAATTAATACATAAACCCTAGCCTAAAAAAACTCTCAGCCTAATGTTATTGCAAACAAAACATTGTAAAAAAACATAACACAGGCCCTAACCATCACCCTAACCGTAGCGGAACCACGAAGGGGACAAGCTGCATGTGATTAGAGTTATGTAAGACCATCAAGTTAGCGTTAAGCCGCCAGCATCTAACCACGTGGGGTTTCAAATCGCAACATCGCCATGTGAATGTGTTGGATAGACCGTCGGAGTTAACAGGGTTAGGTGGTAATCGTCGGGAGTTCAGAACCGCAGCAGGGGTGGATACATGCAATAGTTTTCAATGAAACCGTCGCCAAAACTATCGGGGATAAGCCACTAGGTGGCAGTCAAGCAGTTGACCTCCTAGCATTCACATGGAGATAGTTAGCCCTCCGCCCGATTAGCCTAACTGCTAGCGGGTTCAGGTATATCATAATGTTTTATTTTGGGTTTTTAAATGGTTTGTTTGTTGAAACTAATTTGACCACCTTAGGAACCTAGCCTAGGTGGCAAATTCCAACAGGACCAGTTCCTAAACCTATCCATATCCAACTTCATTCATCATGTAATCAGCCCAAGGAGGTTTCAATGTATCCACAGGCCTATAAGAGGTAGTTTTTTCCATTGAAGGACATTAGGGGTGGTTTTGATATTTTGTTTGCAGATTCTAGAGTTCATAGGTGGTTTTGTTTTCATTGTTACGGGAGCATCCCGAGTTGGAATTTGGAATCGTAAGAGGCATTGGAAAGCTAGTTCAGAGGGTTATCTGATGATAGTGATTAGAAGTGCTAGCACGCACATTTAGACTGATCAAATCTCTGTGTAATCAACACCTTTTTCTTATTCCTAATAAAAATGGTCACCCATCTTGAAAGCAGACCTAGAGATGTAGTCCATCAGGGACGAACTCCATCATCAATCTTGTTTTTTGGTATCGTTGTGTTTCTACTATTTTCACTTTTGTTATGCATCTTTATTATGTTTAATCAGTTGTCGTAAAGTCTTCTTCTCAAGAAATTTTCCTCAATTTCTGCACTTTCAACTAACATTCAAATCATTAATGGTTAATCAATTCTACATCATTTTTAGTTTATGATCATTTCAAATCACCAAATGTAGAAGGGAGAATAGATCGACACCTTCCTCGGTCGATTGAAGGAGATCCGACATCAGCTAATTTCCATAGGGGCCACACCAGATCCAGAGTTGATGGTGAGAACAACCCTAAATGTAGTCCCAGAAGACTGGAGTTGTTTGTTGAGAGCATATTGGGTAGGGCGACCCTTCCAGATTGGGAGGAAATGTGGGTAGCTCTTCGCCAAGAAGAGACCAGGGGGGTGACTAAGACGGGAAGCAGCAACAAGGGGATCAGAATCAAGAAGGTGGAGGAGGTGGATGTTTCCCTAGCATCAGAGGGTAAGAAAGAAAAGTGAAAGAAGAAGGACCTCTCCAAGGTCAAATGCTTCCATTGTGGGGAGATGGGTCATTATGCGACCTATTGTCTGAGGAAGAAGAGCAAGGGAGAGGCTTCTGAGACCAAGGCAGCACCAACAAGGGTAGAGAAGGAAGTGGAGACATACGATGTTTATGCCTTGAGTGCACACACACCACTTGAGAAAAAGTGGGGAGACATCGAGCTGTAGTCAGGAGGACTACAGAAGATAAGGGGTAGGATCCTCGAGGTACCCAACCTCTTGGATTATACCTGGCTATGGGAACCCCGAAGAGGAGTAGCAGGACTAGCGAATGTCCTTAGAGACAGATGAGGATGGAGTGGCAGAGAGATCTACAATACAGGATTCCTAGGACATCACGAGGCTAGTAGGTTGCAACAGTGTGAGAGGCACGAGAGTGTTGCACCAATGCAGGATAGCACAGAGAGGTGTGCAATGGTGCGAGTGCAGGGAGTTGTTGCAGCAGTGCATAGGTCAGAGAGGGAGAATTTATCAGTGACAGAGGGAGCTTCAACATCGGGAGTGTCTCTAGCCTGACAAAGATGTCAGAGTTGGGAGATCAGTTACTTACTTCTCAGTAACTGAGTTGCAGTGCAGCAGTTAATAGTGGTGGAGCTATGGGCAACACGATGCAGCATGACGAGAGGGGATGCAGTGCAGACGTTGCAGTGGCAGTGGCAGGGCCATGGGTAGCAACACGAATGTAGAGGGAGTTGTCATACAGATGCAGCAGTGATAGTGGCAGAGCCATGGGTGGTAGTACGGGATGCAACAGTAAAAACGATGGGCAGCAGGCCTAGCATCAGGGACCAACGTTAGATGATCAAAGTAATACTCAGTGAGGAGTATTGCTAGAGCATAGTCCTCGCTAAGAGGGAGTGTTGATTTGGGGTAGCATCGGATGTGCTCTAGCCACAAAATTTGGTGGAGAGGTTAAGGCACATGAGATCTCCAATACCCAAAAAGGCTTTTGGCAGATTCTAAACAATTTGGGAGATATTAAAATAATTAATATTTTTAACGGAGTCCCTAAGTCTAAACTTAGGGAAATTCAAATATTAATGTGAATTAATATAAAATTGTGTTAGAATGGTACAAACTTCATGGATCAAGCCAGGTCTAATCTTAGTCATTGATTAGGGACTTAATCTCGGTCATTAATCTGTCAACGAGAAAAGTATAAGAGGAAGCTTGAGGGTCACTTGAAGAACACACCGAGAGATCAAGATTCCGACTTTCTAAGGATGGGTTTGCTAAGAAAGTTGAGAGAGTGATCTGGAATTGCAGCTGAGGGGTAGGGAATACAGAAGCAGAGGAGAAGAGATAGTGCCGAGAGGATCAGTGCAGAAGCCGGGAAAGCTGACGTAGAGTACAGACGCTGAAACTGTCGGGAACATCCGGAACTTCGAGGAACTGTCGAAACTGCCAGGAAAGCTGACACACAGGGGAGAAGCTGGAACTGTCGGGAATAGTGGGAACTGGCGGGAACTACCAAAACTATCGGGAAAGCTGACGTGGAGGGAAAAAGAGGCTAACACAGTCCCCAGATGTTGATGTTGGGGTTTTCCATGGGGCAGAATGGATCTGAGCTACCGTAGTGTTTATCCGCCTAAGAATCTGTCTCCGAAGGAGAGGTACTACTGCTGAGATTTTTCTCTGTTGGGTAAGCTAGATTTGGCACCCAAATTATATTCTGAAACTTCTTAATAAATCAAACCCTTAGATAACTGCACCAATTTTCCTGCATTGGGTTTTTCCGGGGACATTAGTCCAAAAATAATGGTGTCGTTTGTGTGCTTATTTCTATTTCCTTCAGTTGATGATTTGTAATATGTTGAGCATGTACTTGGGTTTATTTTCAGTATTTACATGGTAAATAACTTGTTAATTAATCAGAACAAGTAGGAAGGAATAAATCAGAAAGTACATGGAGGGTTTCTAACTGTTAGACTTAGAAACTTCAACAGAGAGCACACAACATCAGGCATGGGTAGATGCCATGATAGAGGAGTATAGTTCTATCATGATGAATGATTATTGGGAGGTAGTGTTGAGGCTTGAGGATAGATCAGTTGCAGGATCTCAATGGATCTATAAGATCAAGTATACTGTAGATGACAATGTGGAGAAGTATAAGGCTAGGTTCGTGGAAAAGGGGTATGCACAAAAGGAAGGAATATATTATGAGGAGACCTTAACCCCGGTTTCTATATATGCTTACATTTGGTTGATTATATCCCTAGCATCACAGATGGATGGAGGATTCACCAGATGGATGTGAAGACAACCTTCTTGAATAGGGTGATAGCGGAGGAGGTATACATCGAACAATTATAGGGATTTGAGACACATGAGAGGGGAACACGTGTGTATATTGAAGAAATATCTATACGAGCTCAAACAGGCTCCCAAGGCATGGTACGGTCATATTCAAATCTACTTGTAGCAGATGGAATTCGTCAAGAGTGACGCAGTTCCTAACCTTTATTATTTGATGGTAGAGTATGAGCCATTAATCCTAGTGTTGTATGTGTATGACCTCTTCTTGAATGGGTCATTAGGGCTCATAGAGAACTGCAAGAGGAACCTAGAATCAGAATTTGATATGAAGGATTTGCGGTTGATGCATTACTTCCTAGGCATGGAAGTGTGGCAGAAGGATAGGGAGATATTCCTTGGTCAAGGGAGATGTGTTGCTTATATTCTAAAGATATTTAGGATGCAGGATTGTAGACCGATGTCTACGCCTATGATTATGAGCTAGAGGAAGATAGATACATAAGAGGATGAGGATGTTGACTCAACCTTGTATAGACAGCTTATCGGTTCCCTCATATATCTGGTAAACACTCAATCAACTTATGGTGGGACCTAAGTGAGTACATTGGACAATAGAGAGGCACATTATGAGGTATTTGTGTGGCATGATTGGTTATGGGTTGAGGTATACTCGAGGTGATGGTATCACGGTATGTGGATTCACATATGTAGATTGGGTAAGCAGTTCAGTGGGTAGGTAAAGCACATCAGGGTGTTGATTTAGTGTTGGATCAGGGGTTGTTTCTTGGTGCAGCAAGAATCATAAGTAAGTGGCACTAAGATCTAAAGAATAAAAGTATATGGAAACTAGAATGATCACGAGTGAAGTTATATGGCTTCAAAAGTTGTTGGTAAGCCTATTCAGTCAAAGGTTAAATGCAAATAGTATCTACTATGATAATCATAGTTGCATCAAGCTCTCTAAGAATCTAGTGTTTCATGATAGGTCAAAACACATAGACATTTGATATCAATTCATCAGAGGTTGTGTGCAGCATGGATTAGTTTAGTTACTGCATATTCCTACAAAAGAGCAAGTTGCAGATACACTCAAGAAACCTCTAGGGAGATCTAAGTTCATCTATTTTAGAGAATAGATTAGTATAGTGGATAAGCATTTTCAGTAGAAGGAAAAATAGTTTAGTTCTCAATTTCAATAGTTGCAGTAGTAGCAACAACATGAGATCGATTGCTACGCAAAGCACAGTTGGAAGCAATGCAAGATGGAACAGTGCAGCGTTAACAACAACGCAGATGCAGGGTGATTCAACTACAAAGTTAAGAGACGAATCAGAGTATGCACAATTTCTTGGTGGGAATTGACAAGTTGTCATAGTTTTCATACATCAATAGCGTGAGGGAAGATGTTATGGGAGAGAACACCTTCCTCGCTAAGAGGGAGTGTTAGTTTTTGTAGCATCAAACAATGTTCTAGTCTTGAATTGATTCAGAAAGGCTAAGAACACAAGATCTTCAAAATCCAGAAAAGCTTTCATGAGATAAGCTTGTGAAATGCCTTAATTAAATTATTAGCCATTAGTTAAATTTTTCCTAAGTCTAGCTTAGGAAAATTGGTTAATTAATATAAATTTATTAAGGAAACATGAAAATTCTCTAGAAACTCACATAGATTGAGTTTGGGATGATCTTATCTATTGATGGAGATCTAATCCCAGTCGTTGGTTCACCAATGATAGATTATAATAGCAGGAGGATGGGATGGAGATAGTGACATCGAGTGAGAGAGAGGTCAAGGCAGATCGAATTTCCTGAAGAGAAGATATTCAACTAGGGAAAAAATGAGCCAATGATCGAGTAGTAGAGGATGAGAAGTAACAGAGTGCTTTCAGAGTATTTTCTAGTTCCGGAAGATTTAGCTGAGAGAGGTCGAGTACTCCACAACGAGGATCTAAAGAGGCTTGCACAAAACCTCAAGGAGGCATCTTGATTTGGCCATATGAGAGTGTTGATCTAGGTTTTCATTAATGTCACCATGGAAATATTATAGGTACTAAAGGATGACATGAAGCCAAGGGGAAGCCGAGCGATCCATGAAGAGACAGGAGCAAGGCCACCTGGATAGCCAAGCCATAAGCAAGAGGAGTTACCAAAGGACGCATATCAAAGCATATTACAGGATATCAGAGCAAGAGAGGCATTCATATATGCAAGGAGGTCTTTGAAAGACACTGCTAAGCCAGAGGAGCCACATTGGGCCAAGAGGAGCATAACTCAGATACAATGAGCCAAGAGGAGCAAACAGAGCCAACATGAGCAGAACTCAGATATATATATTTATGCATGCATTTAAACAGCGTTCGGGGACCATATATTCCAAAATAGAGCTATCGGAGCTACAAAGGATCCATATATATATATACCATACTATTGTGTTGTACAAACCCCCCCCCCATTTCTAAATTTTTTATAAAAAAAAAATAAATAGAAATGGGTCCCTTTTCAAGACTTATTTAAAGTCAATGATTCAATAATAATCGCATGCCTAGGATTAATCATATGACACATGGGAATCCTTATCAAAAGGTATGGTTCGATAGAACTAATATCTGAAACCTTTTGTTAAAATGTAATATGATATGATATATCTTTATTTGAGAAAGCCCTCATAAGCAAATCTCTGATGCGATTGGAGATCTCATATCGCAAAATTAAACAAGGATGTATCCCAAATGGTCTATACTAAACCTCTGATTCGATAACATAATCGCAATCGGAAATCACACATATCACGTGACACATAGCAAAATCCCTTTCAAATTCGCCAATGAAATATCATAAAGAAAGGTGTGCTTTTCAAGAAAAGACTGTCAAAAGGTATTATTAGCGGGGGTAAACCTTTAAATCAATAATAAACTAAAAAGCAATAAATCAAACGATTCGTTGATTACCCCTCTACCTATTATATTCCTTACCTTTATCACAATCAAGCCTATCAGTCCAAAATGTTAAGCCCAGCCGATGAACCTCCCAAATGCGATATGCGATTTATCATTGATTGCTGATCGGGAAAATCAAAAGATACACTTCAAAGGACAATCATGCATATGTGCGATGAAATGTTGTAATTATTACATTTATTTATCACGATTGGCGGTTATGGATGACATTAATCTAGCAGTTAAGATTGAGTTCCTTGAGGATTTCACCCATGGTAATACTTAATTACATTTCGTTTATCATGCGTAAATTACCATAACTATTTTTCGTTTCATATTTGCTTTTAGCGGGTGTATTTCTCTGTTATGTTTCTTATTGTTTGTGCAGAGCAACTCTGAGTTGATGAATCCGGAGAAAATGACGAAGAAGGTGAAGAAACTGAAGGTCGCTATCGTAGCTAAAGAAGAACCAAATAAGAAAATATTGATATCTAATACTACCCACCTCGGTTTAGGCAAAGCATCCTGGGAGATTATCTACAATTTGCTGGAAGAAGAGGAGCCTGAAGAACTCGAAGAAGAAGAAACAGCAGATTCCAAGACCAAATCAGAAAATACTCTTAAGGAATTGGCGTGCTCATATCTACATAGAATAGCAGCGGGTGCCAAGGTTTTACCCTATAATGATGTGGTCAGGTGGATTGTTGAAAGAATTGCGACCACAAACAGGACATCTCTACAGTTGATGGAAAAGTGTTTGGGTCATTTAGAGCAGAGGACCTTAGACAAACATATCATTTACCTCAGCCAGAGAAGCAATATAACAAGGCATTTTTGGAGGCTTTCACCAAGGATAATGACATTGAATCTAACCCTATCAGACAATGGAGGCATTTTCTGACCAAACACGAGCATGAAATATGAGGTATGTACTTTGTAGATTCATTGGCCTCTCCTTATTGTTATGTTGGTGCAATGATGTGCAGACTCTTTAGAGTCCATGATTCTGCTGAATTATCTATAGATATGGTCCCATTAATGGAGGTTTCAATTAATGGTTATATCATGGATAGGGAAAACATTCTATCTATTAAAATGGCCACCAAGATACTTGAATATAGAAAAAATAGGTTTGTGTCTACCCGGGTGATACCTCCCTTTTACATGAGTGCCTATATTATGGACACTATCTATTTTAACTCTGAATACCCCATTCTCAGATGGAAATAGACTCCCCACGATCCCAACCCCATTCACATCTATCATAAGGAGTTATGGAAAGACCATTATAAAAACCACGTGTATAGAATTTGTCACAGTTTTATCCTTGTCGTGTATTATGCCATATTTAATAAGTCTGCTCCTAGGATATCTGAGGAGGCATTAGTTGACCTAATTGCAATTGGTAGTTGGTTTGGAGAAGGGAGATTCACCTACATAAGACTTTTTGGAAGCCTTGCCAAACCTCATGTTCTTGCTCTGTAAATCCCTGATAAACTGTTGGCCAGGGAATTAGCACATCAAATAACAGTTGAAAGGATGTCAAGGACCCTTAGGGATTCTAAAAAGAACATGTGGCCAACATTTCCCCTTAGATGTGGTGCTTTTACCCTGCATGATTTAAACATGCAGAGAAAGAGACCGAGAAAATAAAATTGTTAAAACTTGCCATTATCCCAAAAAGGCAGTACGCTCCTAGAAAGGTTGCCTGCAATGTTACCTCTCACGCTAAAATCACCAAATTTTATCATGAGGAGGATAGCTTCGATGACTTGTTTGTTTCTACAGAAGTATTTTCTCAAGTCAAACATATGGCCAAAATCAAATTGGGATCAAAAGGATTAGAGGAATCCTATAAGCTCAGGGCGCAGACATTGGAAACACTACCTCTGGACTTATTAAATACAACCTCTATGGTACAACCACAAGGCCACAGTGAGAAGGAAATTACTGAGCAGACTACCGAAATTGAAAATGTTTTTGAGAAGGAAAAGACACCAGAAAAGGAGCAGAAGCAGGTAACAGCTAGTGAACCCCTTGATACAGATATTAATATTGATCCCAAGTTAATCAAGGAATGGGAATAGTTTGATTCAATCATCAGTAATCAAGAGAAAACCCAAGGGTTCACTACACCAGAAGTTTCTACAGTGCAGAAATCAGTAGTCAACACAGTTCCGATTGTTGGAATAAGCAGCCCACTCAAGTTCTAGAAATACATAGAGATTATCCTTGAAAATCCCATTGAGGAGATTGTACTACAAATTGAATAAATACCACCACTGGATATCTTCTACAGTCCTAAGCATAGGGTTGTAGTCAAAAGACATAGGAAGAAGAGGAAAATTGATCAGAGTCCTCTTTTGACTCCTCAAGTAGAAATGATGAACGTGGTATGGAGAGAAGAGGTAAATCCCTCCAAAGATTTAAAAAAATTGTCACAGTATGCGGGAGCCTATATAGTAGCTACAATGGAAAAAGGCTTCAGAGGTTAGCCATCTGTTGAAAGAAAAATACCAGGCAATCATTCAGCTAGAGGCATAATCGGTAGAATGACAACAAAAAATAGAGTAGCTTGAACAACAAGTGATAGAACAGAGGCAACTTAATGAACAATTAAATGAGCAATTAAAACATTAAAAGCAAAGTATTGATGAACAGGACATCCATAAATAGCAAGAGTTGTCTCAAGCATTGAGCAAACTACAGCGATTGAGGGAGTAGGAGAAGAAATCAAAAGAAGAGAAAATCGCACAAATGAAAGATCAAATAGAACTGAATCCCTGGAAATAACCAAGACATTGTCCCAGCAATTGGATATTCTATGTCATAATATATCATTGGCTTCCCCTTATGTGATATTTCTGCATCTATGATCGAAAAATCAGTGGATGCAAGGCTTGAATTAGATAAGGTAGATGAAAGATTAACTAATTTTCTATCATGGCAAGATTCAAAAGAGGAAAAGTTGCCAATCTGCCAAGAATACAAAAGTCACATAAGGAAATCTTTTTTTCCAAATGGGAGTCCCAGTTAATGAAAGCTGAGAGAGCTACATCCAAATGCAGAACAACAACAAGTAATCTGATTGAATTAATCAACAATAGTCTGCATTTATCTAATCTAATTTCAGACTGCTCTCTAGGCAAACTCCCAAAAGCAAAATTGTTAGAACAAAAGTGGAAACAAGAGCTGACGCAAAGGGAAAAATTGATCGGAGGCATTCAAAGCCTAACATGGGAAACGTTCTGGTTTTTCCTTATTAAACCACAAAGTCAGCAAATGGCAATCAAGTGTCTTGCGGATGTGATCAACTGCATGATCCCCAAACTTGTCGATGCCATCTATACAGCTCAGTTACACTCCCGGATGAGTCAGCCATCAGAAATCCATCCAATGCTTTCCATTTGTCAACTGCAGACACAAGAAGATAATTTGATACAATGAATCCATTCAATCGCCGCAGCATTGCTATTTTCAGAATAAATCCCAGATTTATGTGTTTTTAGTTATACCCATGTGTAGCGACTTTCTTTCATAGTTTGTTGTTATTTGTAGTATTTAAAGACCCTTTAATGTTTTTAGAAAGGGTGTGCAATTTTGTATTAAGACTTAAATCGGAGGTTTCACTACTAAGACTTAAATTGTAGGTTGCACTATTGTATTTCTGATATATATTTTTATAAAAGACTAGACTAGAATTCTGAATTTTGACAACGAGGTTTTTATGAGATTTGCACTATTGCATCTTGTGAAGGCATTCCTAAATTAGAAAGTAGAATTTGAATGTGATTTACATCAGAGGAGATCCAAATGCATACGGTACTATTATCTATGCTTTCGCTTTATTTCTCTATGTGAATTAGCATTTATCAACTTTGCTATTATTGATATGTATATGTTTCTAAAACAATTTTTTAACTTGTCACTTTTGAACGTTTCAGAATTGTCATCTTTTAAATATATATGCCAGTGATATATTATGATCAATGCGATAATGTTTCAATTATTACTTTGTTTAATTAATTAAACAAATTAATCATCATATGAATGCTCATATTTCTATTTATGAATAAGTCATCTTTATGTTTATTTGTTAATAGAAACAAACAAGAATCACGTTGTTAGAAGAATACCAGGGATAGATTACTTATCTCTGTATATTTTATGCATTTTAGAATAGAGCACTTATCAATCTCTTTATACATTACAAACCAATTACCCATCAACTCATATATCACTGGGAAATTGGTCCCACTACATCCGGTCGGAACCACCACGCCAAACGGAAAAGGAGTTGCACTAAGGTCTGGACCAGGTGGTTTTCCCCGATGTTGATGCAGCAATTTTAGAGGCATCAACATTTTTGGCGCTAGAAGGAGGGCATGAACGATGAATGGCGAGCAAATCCAAATCCATAGCCCATTCCAAGAGTAAATCTCCCTCAACATCTCCCCCGACTTTTCCCTCGCATTCTAAATCTCCAATTTCTGAAAGAGAGAAGTTGAGAAAACAAAAAACACTACTAAGAACCTAAACATCTCAGATAAATCCACTCTTGAACCTCCTGAAGTTCAGTCTTTAATTCATAAACTTCAAGGATTTTCAATATCACCATAGAAATCTGAGTTATCTCAAGGCAGTGTGACTTCACAATATATTCCTTCCCATCCTCTTACTAGATTACAGAGTGAAAAGCTTGGTATGAACCAACGGAATTCCCTCTGCCTAAAAGAAAAAGAGTAAGGAAGACACTTAAAGAGTCTGATAGTCAGACTCTTTCATCATCATCATCCATTCCATCTAATCCATTGCAAAGTCAACCATCCACTCCCCAACTCCATATAGTTGTTCAACAAGGTACTGGAACTTCAACATCGTCTTCCCAACCACTTGTAACTTCATCTGCGCTTTCCTCTGTTAGTAGCTCAAAAATGGCATAGAGACCATGGACAAATCCAAGGGCAGCCGCAATGCCTGCACCCTTGAGTCAATTTCCAACTCATCCCGAAAATGGTTGCCAAAGTTTAAACCAGATATAGGCATACTAGCATAAGAACACATAAACAACTTCATGTTGTCAATAAACTTAAATGGAGTGACAGAAGATGTTGTTTTTAGGATTTTCCCATATACTTTACAAGGAGCGGTTGGGTCCTGGTATTTTTCATTACCAGTAGGATCCATTACTAGTAGGAATGCTTTACAAGAGCAGTTCTTGACTAAATTTGGTGATGATAGGTCTACAGTGACATTAATCAATGATCTCTCAAATCTTAAAACTGAATCAAGAGAACCTTTAAAAGATTTCAATTCGCGATTTAATAAGCTCTTAAACAAGATTCCTACCACATCTAAACTTAGCGAAGACGTCCGAAGTGAATGGTATATATATGCCTTACCTTCGAATATAGCAATCTTCGTAGATAGAGCCGCAAATCCCACTTTAGTAGAGAATATGAAAGAAGCAATCATTGTGGAAAAATGTATCATTGCCTTAGAGAAGAAATCCTCCCTTGAAGAGTGAAAGTCCAAAAAATGTACATTTAAAGACGATTCAAAGAGAAAAGTGGCTAAAGATCCATATGATATGGAGGGTCTGCAAAAGTTTTTAAAAACTATGTCAAATGAAATGGTAGAAATCAAGAAACACGTAGCTGAGACCTCTGCTAAAAAGTCATTTAGGAACTTCAAAAGAGCTGAAACAAAACCACCTAATGCTATATCTAATGCAGAATTAGATCTGGATAATGATGAAGATGAAGATACAATCTTATCATCAGAGGAAACTGAGGAAGAAGGGGTTGTTGAATGTCATGGTATGTGGGACTTCATTTTTCCCAATTCAGATACCAAAAGTGAATAGGAAGCTTTCCCAGTAAGTACCAGGAGTAAAGGAGCTGCAAAGCCTATTCAACCAATTCAAAAGAAGAAAAATATAGGTCTTACTACCAAAGATTAGGCTCCCATAAAGAAGACTACAATAGTGCCTACTCAAAACAAGCCATCATCTTCCAATCCTACCTCACCATCTAAAACATTGGTAGTCTCTGACTCTATGGATTACAATATCATAGAAGACATGAAGAAGACTAAAGCAAACATCTCTTTATTTGAGCTTAGCAAGCTCAAACATCAACAAAAATTGCTACTCAAAGAATTAAATGTTGTGCCTTCTTCTCCTCTTCCAAATGTTGTATTGTCCAAGGAAACTAAAGGAATAGGTAAGCCACCATTCGATAGAGTAAAAGCCACTGATGTTGTTTTAAATGGAGATAGATCTAATTCTCATACCCCTCCTTTTCTCTTGACCCATGAAATTTACAATAGGAATCTGCATAATTGCTTGATAGATTCAGGGGCTTCATCGAATATAATGACAGCTTCGGTTTGCTCAAAATTGAATATTGAGCCCCAAAAATCTACAATGCATATTGTTCAGTTGGATCGAACTAAGGTTCAATTATTAGGAGAGATCAATTCAATTACCATTAGGTTATCAATTGATCCAAGAGTAGTTCAGAGAATTGATATATTGATTGTTGACATTCCTGAATTTTATGGCTTAATTCTAAGCAGGGATTGATCCGAGAAACTCCATGGCTACATTTCTACCGATTGGTCTCATATGTGGCTTTCCTATAAAGGGAAACCAAATCAAATTAAGATCAATCGAGAAAAACATATGACCCGTACTGTAACAAAGTTTGAACAAGAAAATTAGCCCATAGATTTCAATAATAACATTCTTGAAAATTACTCATCAAAATCATTCTTTGGTAATTTTAATGCTCAATCATCACCTTTCTCAGTTAATACTTTCACATCTCAAATAGAAAATTTTTCTCATACAGATACATCAAGGTGTGTTAATATTGCTAAAGAAATTGTAAATAAAATTGTAGATAAGCTTGTATTTTGGTCTTTATATTTTGATGGGCCAAAATCCAATGACGATGCAAGAGAAAGAGGTATTTTAGTTAGTCCTAAGGGGGAAAAGACTGTTATCTTGCGGACTAGAATTTGAGTGTACAACTAATACTGTTGAATATGAGGCATTGATCCAAGGACTTTATAAAGCAATTGGCCTGAAAGTGCAATATCTTAAAGTATTCGGTGACTATGAGATTGTTATCAAGCAAGTAAGGAATACTATACATTGCCTTTCTAGGTCATCTTAAACATTATTAGTCCTTGGTTCAAGACCTTATATCTCATTTTCTAGCATTTAATATCTCTCCCATTCCTAGATCTCATAATGCAGTAGTTGATTTACTAGCCAATGTTGCTTCTAAGCTCCTCCCATCTGAGGATTACAGCCTTGATAGATTTTCAGTTGAATTAATTTTTAGACCATCGGTTCTAGACAATGTCACTAAATAGCAGGTATTCAACCATGATGAGGACATTTTGAATTTCTTAACTTCTAAGAAATATTATGGTGATCAAATCATTGATCGGAGTGATCATGATCTTCAAATAAAGCAAAGACTTGAGGAAAATTCCATACCTAAATAAGTAGTCAAGCTTGAAGATCTATATGACATCAAGGATAGGTTTAAGCAAGTTACTAATTCAACACTTCAAAGTTTTAATTTGAGATTTGAATTAATAAACCTTGGCACTGAGGCCAAACCACAAAATATTAATTTGGGATTAGGACTTACCTCAGAAGAAAGATTTTCCTTTATCAAACTATTGAATAGATATAAAAATGTTTTTCCTTGGAATTATTATGACTTGAAAACATATGATACTTCTATCATACAACATACAATTCTAATGATGTCTTAAGAGAAACCAGCGCAGCAGAAATTGAGGAAAATTCATCCGAACCTAGAAATTCAAATTAAAGCAGAGTTAAACAAACTCTTGAAAGCTAAGATAATTTTCCCTGTTAGACATTCAAAATGGGATTCTAACTTAGTCCCTGTCAGAAAGAAGAATGATGACATTATAATTTGCATTGATTTCATAAATCTTAATAAAGCTAGCCAAAAAAATAACTTCCCATTACCTACAATGGAACAAACTCTTCATTCTGTAGCTGGTTCTGAATTAATATATTTTCTGGATGGTTTTTCTGGATATAACCAAATATTGTTGCATCTGAATGACAGACTCAAGACTACTTTCAAAACTAAGTGGGTAACATATGCCTACCAAAAAATGCCTTTCGGTTTGATTAATGTTGGAGCTACCTTCTAGAGAGCAACGGATATAGCATTCAAGTGTTTAATAATAAGTCAGTTGTTGTCTATTTGGATGACATTACTGTCTTCTCCAAGAAAAGATAAAACCATTTACATGATTAGAAGCAAATATTTGAACACTATAAAAGGTATGGGATCTCATTAAATCCCAAGAAATAATTTTTTGCTCTTGATCAAGGTAAACTCTTAGGGTTTATCATGTCCAAAGATGGCATTTATATCGATCTAGAAAAGATGAAGGAGATTTATGATATTCCTCTCCCATACAATAAAAAATCAATGCAATCATTTTTAGGTCAAATAAATTTTTTAAAAAGATTTGTTTCAGATTTTTCATGGATTTTTTTACCATTATAGACCATGATCAAGAAAAATTCAGTGTTCAAATGGGGGCATAAAGAAAAGAAATCTTTTGATTCAATCAAACAGGCAATCATAAGTTCTCCTGCATTAAACACTCCAAATTTTTCCAATCATTTTATTTTATATACTTTAGCATCTAATACTTCTTATGCAGCCATGTTGACACAAATCAATGATCAAAATGTGGAAGCACCCATATCATTTTTTAGTTCAAATCTCCAAGGTACTGAGCTTAATTATTCTAAAGTAGAAAAGCAAGTCTTCGTTGTGTTCAAATCTATTAAACACTTTAGGCCATTCCTCCTAAAGACTCATACAAAAGTAATAGTCTCATTTTTAGCAGTGAGACAATTACTAGTCCAGAGGGAATTAGGAGAGAAGAGGGCCAATTGGGTTACAACGTTACAATAATATGATTTAGACATTAAACCAGCGAAAATTGTCAAAGGTCAAGGTTTTTGCAGGTTGGTAGCAGGAGCTTCTAACATCCAGGAACATGAATATTCGAACAATGTTCAGGAAACCAATGAGATAAGTACCATCAAACCTGAATCTCAATACGTAGATTTATTATTTTATTTGAAAAATGGACACGCTCCTTCTAATCTCTCTTACAAAAATAAATGTGCTTTAAGATTGAAAGAAAAACACTTCGATATTATTGACGATCTGTTGTTTAGAAGGAATTATGATTCGGTTTTATTAAGATGCCTTGAAAAAACTAAAGCACAGAAGGTCTTGCAGGAATTACATGATGGTCTAGTAGGTGGACATTTTGGAGGTGATACAACAACTCATTATACATGCTGGTTATTATTGGCCCACGTTATTTAAAGATTCCCATGAATGTGTAAGGAAATGCAGAATGTGTTAAACTGCCAATGGAAGGCAAAGAAAGCAAGCTTTTCCATTGCAACCAGTCAACATCAAACAACTCTTTGAACAATGGGGATTGGATATCATTGGAGAAATTATTCCACATTCTTCCAAGCAGCACAGATATATCCTTACAGCCACGGATTACTTTATAAAGTGAGTAGAAGCAATTCCTTTGAAGGCAGCAAACTCTGAGGCAATTATTGAATTCATAGATCAGTTCATCATTACCAGGTTTGGCATACCTAATGCTCTCATTTTCGATAATGCATCTTATTTCTCTGGAAATACCATACTTGTCTTTGCTGTTAAAAGAGGATTTAAATTGTAATATTCTACAAACTACTATCCACAGGGTAATGGTTTAGCAGAATCAACCAATAAAAATT
>APFE031569512.1:19970-73701 GCA_000404065.3 Pinus taeda
AGAAGGTAGGCCCATCAACATTCATATTGCAAGATCTATCAGGAAAGAGAGATTTTCTTCCTATCAATGGGCTTATCTTGAAAAAATTCTTTACTTAAGAAGGTAACTCCTTCTTACTTGTAAATATTCAGTTTGCAATTTTGTTTGTTTAAATTTACAGTTTTGATTGTTTGTTAGGAAATAAGGTTGTAAATAGTATTCTATTGGCCTTTGCTGTTTTGAAAGTTACTTAAAGAAAATAGTGTAAATATTTACTTTTGATAGATGGAAGCCTTAAAGGAAAAGAAGGAAGTTCTAGGGAGTTAGATAAAAATAAAACTCTGAAAACATGTTTTATTGTTGTAAAAACTTTTACAAACCTTGAAAATACTATAAATCATCCCAAGTTTTTAAAGCCCAAATGAGGTTATCTGTAAAATGCAAAGACTTATCCAAACCTAGCATCTACAACTCTTAATTTGTCATCCATATTATTTTAAGGATTAAATCATTCACCCCATCCACAACGTTTATGATTTTTCAAAGTGTAATTCTAAAATATCTTTGATATAAAAGATAAGAGGTCTCATTACAAGCCTGCTTACCATGATCGTAGGGAACTAATTAAACTTACATTACCAATACTGCATATCAAAACAGAGTAATGGCTTATAGATATAAGACAAGGGGCCTCATCACGAGCCAGCTTGTTCAGTTCAATTACAACGAGTGAATGCCATTGTCAACAGCTGGCCACCAAACCAGGACAATGGCTTTTTATCTTTTAATAAAAAATAAAGAAGATGAAATATACAAAAAAAAATATGTGCAAACATATCTTTTTGGATTTACTCTTAGAAATTATACTCTGAGATGGATGGGACAATGAATGATTGAATGGTTAAAAGGTAACCTTGTCAAGACTATAAACATTTGCTGGCAGCAGAGGCTCTACCTATGACAACAAAGTCATTATATAAGCTAAGTTGGAGAAATCCCTTTGTTTTATCTTTATCAACCAATCAAGACTTAAATAAACTTAGAATGTTTTTATTTTTAAGATGGCAAAGAAATTACAAAAACATTTTTCATTATATTCAGAGTTAATGATTATTTAATTGTTCTTAAATTATTTTCTCTATACTCAAAGGTTTCCAAATTAAGAAAGTCAGAATATTGCATTACTTTCTCAAAAATAATTGTTTCTTCCAGTGAATTGTTGTGTTGTACAACAACCCCCCATTTCCAAAATTTTTATTAAAAACTTTAAATAGAAATGGGTCCTTTCTCAAGACTTAGTTAAAGTCAATGATTCAATAATAATCACATGCCTAGGATTAATCATATGACAAATGGAAATCCTTATCAAAAGGTTCGATACGATAGAACTAATATCTGAAACCTTTTGTTAAAATGTAATATAATATGATATATCTTTCTTTGAGAAGCCCTCATAAGCAAATCTCCGATGCAATAATGCGATTGGAGATCGCATATCGCAAAATTAAACAAGGATGCATCCCAAATGGTCTATACTAAACCTCCAATCCGATAACATAATCGCAATCAGCAATTGCACATATCACGTGACACATAGCAAAAGCCCATTCAAATTTTCCGATGCGATATCATAAAGAAAGGTGCACTTTTCAAGAAAAGACCGTCAAAAGGTATTATTAGCAGGCATAAACCTTAAAAGCAATAATAAACAAAAAGGTAACAAATCAAACAATTCATTGATTATCCCTCTGCCTTATTATATTCCTTACATTTATCACAATCAGGGCTATCAGTCCAAAACGTTAAGCTCGACCAATGAACCTCCTGATTACAATATGTGATTTATCGTTGATCGTTGATCGAGAAAATCAAAAGATACGCTTTAAAGGACCATCACACATATGTACGATGCGATGTTGTAATTATTACATTTATTTATCACGATTGACAGTTATGGATGACATTAATATAATAGTTAAGATTGAGTTCTTTGAAGATTTCACCCTTGGTAATACTTAATTACATTTCGTTTATCGTGTGTAAATTACCATAACTAATTTTCATTTCATATTGCCTTTTAGCAGGTGTATTTATCTGTTACGTTTTTCATTGTTTTTGCAAAGCAACTATGAGTTGATGAATCCAGAGAAAATGACGAAGAAGGTGAAAAAACCCAAGGCTCTTGTCACATCTAAAGAAGAACCAAACAAGAAATGATTGATATCTGATACTACCTACCTCAATTTAGGCAAAGCATCCTAGGAGAGTATCTACCATTTGTTGGAAGTAAAGGAGCCTGAAGAACTCGTTGAAGAAACAACAGCAAATTTCATGACCAAATCAGAAAATACTCTTAAGGAATTGGCTTGCTCATATCTACATAGAATAGCAGCACATGCTAAGGTTTTACACTATAATGATGTGGTCAAGTGGATTGTTTAAAGCATTACGACCACAGACAGGACATTATCTACGGCTGATGGAAAAGTGTTTGGGTCATTTAGAAGAGAGGACCTTAGACAAATGTATCATTTGTCTCAGCTCGAGAAGCGATATAACAAAGCATTTTTGGAGGCTTTCATGAAGGAGAACGACATTGAACTAACACTATCAGACAATGGAGACATTTTCCGACCAAACACAAGCGCGAAACATCGGGTATGTACTCTATACATCCAATGGCCTCTCCTTATTATTATGTTGGTGCAATGATGTGCAGACTCTTCGGAGTCCATGATTCTGCTAAATTATCTATAGATATGGTCCCATTAATGGAGGTTGCAATTAATGGCTATATCATGGACTGGGAAAACATTATGTCTGATAAAATGGCCACCAATATACTTGAATATAGAAAAAATAGGTTTGTGTCTACTCGGGTGATACCTCCCTTTTACGTGAGTGCCTATATTATGGACACTATCTGTTTTAACTCTGAATACCCCATCCTTGGATGGAAATGGACTCTCCACGATCCCAACCCCATTCACATCTATCATAAGGAGTTATGGAAATCCCATTATAAAAACCATCTGTATATAATTTGTCATGGTTTTATCCTTCTCGTGTATTATGTCATATTTAATCAGCCTGCTCCTAGGTTATCCAAGGAAGCATCAGTCGACCTAACTACAATTTGTAGTTGGTTTGGAGAATTCACCTACATAAGACTTTTCAGCAGCCTTGCCAATCCTCATGTTCTTCCTCTGTACATCCCTGATAAACTGATGGCCAGGGAATTAGCACATCAAATAACAGTTGAAGGGATGTCAAGGACCCTTAGGGATTCTAAAAAGAACATGTGGCCAACATTTCCCCTTTGATGTGGTGCTTTTACCCTGCATAATTTTAAACATGCAGAGAAGGAGGCCGAGAAACTTGCCACTATCCCAAAAAGGCAGTACGATCCTAGAAATGTTGCCTACAATGTTACCTCTCAGGCTAAAATCACCAAATTTGATCATGAGGAAGATAGCTTCGATGACTTGCTTGTTTCTTTAGAAGTATTTTCTCAAGTCAAACATATGGCCAAAATCAAATTGGGAGCAGAAGGACTAGAGGAATTCTATAATCTCAGGGTGCAAAGATTGAAAACACTGCCTCTAGACTTATTAAATACAACCTCTATGGTACAACCACAAGGCCATAGTGGGAAGGAAATTACTGAGCAGACTACCGAAATTGAAAAGATTTTTGAGAAGGAGAAGACATCAGAAAAGGAACAGAACTAGGTAACAGCTAGTGAACCCCTTGATACAGATATTAATGTTGATCCCAAGTTAATCAAGGAATAGGAATAGTTTGATTCAATCATCAGTAATCAAGAGAAAACCCAAGGGTTCACTACACCAGAAGTGTCTATAACACAGAAATCAGTAGTCAACATAGTTCCGATTGTTGGAACAAGTAGCTCACCCAAGTTCCAAAAAGACATAGAGATTATCCTTGAAAATCCCACTGAGGATATTGTACTACAAATTGAAGAAATACCACCACCAGATGTCTTCTACAATCCTAAGCATAGGGTTGTAGTCAAAAGATAGAGGAAGAAGAGGAAAATTTATCAATGTCCTCTTTTGACTCCTCAGGTAGAAATGATGAACGTGGTATGGAGAGAAGAGGTAAATCCCTCCGACGATTTAACAAAACTATCATAGTATGTGGGAGCCTATACAGCAGCTACAATGGATAAGGCTTCAGAGGTTAGCCATCTATTGAAAGAAAAAGCCCAGGAAATCATTCAGCTAGAGGCACAATCAGCAAAATGACAACAAAAAATAGAGCAGCTTGAACAGTAGGTGATAGAACAAAGGCAGCTTAATGAACAATTAAATGAGCAATTAAAACATGAAAAGCAGAGGATTGATGAACAGGCCATCCATAAATAGCAAGAGTTGTCTCAAGCATTGATCAAACTACAACTATTGAGCGAGCAGGAGAAGAAATCAAAAGAAGAGCAAATTGCGCAAATGAAATATCTGATAGAGAGATTCAAAGGATATCCCCAGGTAAATGAATTCAAAACTGAAGCCCTGGAAATAACCAAGGGTTTGTCTCAGAAATTGGATATTGTGTCATAATATATCATTGGCCTTCCCCTTATGTGATGTTTCTGCATCTATGATTGAAAAATCAATCGATGCAAGGCTTGAATTAGATAAGGCAAATGAAAGATTAACTATTTTTCTATCATGGAAAGATTAAAAGAGGGAAATGTTGCCAATCTTCCAAGAATACAGGAGTCACATAAGGAAATCTTGTTTTCCGAATGGCAATCCCAATTAGTGAAAGCTGAGAGAGTTACATCCAGATGCAGAACAACAACAAATAATCTAGTTGAATTAATCAACAACAGTCTGCATTTATCTAATCTAATTTCAGACTGCTCTCAAGGCAAACTCCAAAAAGTAAAATTGTTAGAATAAAAGTGGAAACAAGAGCTGATGCAAAGGGAAAAATTGATCGGAGGCATTCAAAGCCTAACATGGGAAACATTCTGTTTTTTCCTTGTTAAACCACACAGTCAACAAATGGCAATGAAGTGTCTCATGAATGCGATCAACTGCATGATCCCCTAACTTGTCGATGCCACCTATACAACTCAGTTACACTCTTGAATGAGTCAACCACTAGAAATCTAGCCAATGCTTTCCATTTGTCAACTGCAGTCACAAGAAGATAAGTTGATACAGTGAATCCATTCAACCACTGCAGCACTGCTATTTTCAGAATAAATCCCAGATTTATGTGGTTTTAGTTATACCAGCGCATAGTGACTTTCTTTCATAGTTTGTTGTTATTTGTAGTACTTAAAGACCCTTTCATGTTTTTAGAAAGGGTCCACAATTTTGTATTAAGACATAAATCTGAGGTTGCACTACTTTACTTTCGATATATATTTTTATAAAATACTGGACCAGAATTCTGAATTTTGAAAAGAGGCTTTTATGAGATTTTCACTATTGCATCCTGTGAAGGCATTCCAAAACTAGAAAGCAGAATTTGAATGTGATTTACATCAGAGGTATCTAAATGCATACGGTACTATTATCTATGTTTTCACTTTATTTCTCTATGTGAATTAACATTTATCAACTTTTCTATTATTGATATGTATATGTTTCTAAAACAATTCTTTAACTTGTCACTTTTGAACATTTCAGAATTGTCATCTTTTAAATATATATGTCAGTGATATATTATGATCAATGCGATAATGTTTCAATTATTACTTTTTTAATTATTTAAACAAAGTAATCATCATATGAATGCTCATATTTATATTTTATGAATAAGTAATCTTTATGTTTATTTGTTAATAGAAACAATCAAGAATCGCATTGTTAGAAAAATACCCAGGATAGATTAGTTATCTTTGTATATTTTTTGCACTTTAGAATACAGAACTTATCACTCTCATTATACATTACGAGCCAATTACCCATCAACTCATATATCACTGGGAAACTAGTCCCATTACATCTAGTCGGAGCCACCACACCAAATGTAAAAGGAGATGCACTAAGGTCTGGATCGGGTGGTTTTCCCCGATGTTGATGCAAATATTTTAAAGGCATCAACACATACATATATGCCAAATTACAGGAGCAAATAGAGCCAACAGAGGACACAGATAGCCATCAAAGAAACAGAGGAACAAGCAGAGCTATAAGGAAGCGGACATAGCCATTAGAGGAGCAATGTGTGCATGTATATTATCAGGAGCTATGAGGCCACAAAAGAACTATATGCATGCAGATATAGGCAAAGGAGCATATATCATACATATGTTTTTTTACACTATCAGAGGCGCAGAACCTTATATATATATATTTATATTATTGGGCTCATAAAACCCATGTATGCATGCTTTAACACTATTTGAGGCAGAAGACATGGCTCTAGGGAAAATACACTATCGAAGGCGGATTGTGGACTTGAAAATCTATACATGGGAGTGTTGAGTTGTATTGGGTCCAACACACTGCATCGCTATGAGGGGTCTACGTTAACGTCGAGCCTTGTCCCTATGCGACTTGTGATCGTCAATAGCGATAATCGCATCAGCACTTTGGAAGCAGGCACTACAATATGTCAAGTGGTCCATTGCGATCGCTGATAGCGATATCGCATCGAACATTCGCCAGGGATAACTCCCAATTGCGATGCATATCCACGCGGACCCGCTGCACATTACAACATGACCCAATTTGTCATTGCAATTGTCATGTATCACAAGTGGTTAAGGCCCTGCCACATTAAAACCACCTATTGCAATATACAATTGCAGACCCAATGGTCCTATTATACTGCACCTATTGTAACATCCCATTCGGCGCTATATCGCAAGCCATAAAGCCTTTCCACATGAAATTGCCAATTGCCATAAGGCTGAGGAACCGACAGGCATATTAATTATGGTTTAATACCATATCGCATCCGGTCCATTAGAGCAGGGTAATCAGCCATCGGCCATCAGCTATGCAATAGGACATGACTTATTAAAGACCCCCAGAAGTCTTGAGCCCCGATTGCGATAAAACTGTGGAGGAGCGAATCCAATACAATTTAGATATTTCTTGCACGGGGTTTTGGAGACAGAGATACATTAAGGAATGCTCCTGATAGCTCAAAAAACTAAGAATCAAGCTTATTGTGATTGCGATAGGATGTGGCATGTTCATTACACTGTAAAGCCCTGTGTATGTCAAATAATTATGGATAAAAGGAGCGTTGTTATAGGTTTTAACTTATAACAAGTATTCTCTGTGTATATGGCCTCTCTTCCTCCTGAATGTGTCCTGTGAATATTGGAACGCTCAAATATACAAAGGAAACTCAAATCCAAGAAGCCAAAGAAGCAAGCAAGCGCAGAGGAAATGACAACGACCGAGGAGGAAACTGACAGGATAAGCGAGCGTTAAGGAAGTCGAAGAGCCTGCGGAGAAAGGAAGCCAAAGGCCAGGGGTGTCAGATATAAAAATAAATAAAGAATTGTTTGAAGGGGTTGCTTGGGAGTTGAAGACTATTGAACACTGTGGAAAATAAGCTGGAAGAGATAGAGGGAGCGAAAGGATCCAGCAGAACAAAAAGAGGGCCGAAGGGCCAACAGGACAGCAGATAGTCGAAGGGGAGAAGTAGCCAACAGAGAACATAAGCTTGAACAGAAAGTTGTTCTTTATGCAGATCTTAGTGCAGCTAATAGTAGACTAACTAAAGTTGTGTGAAGACATTATCAGAAGTCATGAAGGGTACTGGACACTCTGTGTGGGTAGTATGAAGAATTGGGAAGACTACTTCATAAGAAGATCGATTGTCATTGATGTTGTAGCTTAGAGATTGTACTCAAGCAATAATCAGTCAGAACTCAGTAGAGAAGAGTTTTGAGAGTAGAACATCACTATCAAATGAACCTTGATAAGATTGGGTCAGAACACTTGAGGCTAGTGCCACAAAAGTAAGTAGGATTGGATTCCTTGGGGCTGGTGCCTCAGAAGCAAGAAGGATTGGAGTCTTTGGGGTTGATTCCTCAGAAGTAAGAAGGATTAGAGTCCTTGGGTTTGACGCCTCAGAAGTAAGAAGGATATGTATCCTTGGTCTAGTGTTTAAGGAAATGGAAGGATTGAAGTCCTTGGGAGTTGGTGCTCCTAAGTCCAAGATTGGTGTCTTGGTGAAATAGAGTTGGTGCTCTAGAGGTTGGAGCCTCACCAAAGTCTAAGTTGGAGCTTGGCAACTGATTGCAACCACTTATATATTGTATCTATTTTGCTGTAAAGATTATATTAATAAAGCATTTATTATTATTGTTCATCTTGTGTTCTAAATATAAATTTTTTAACTAGGAAAACAATAGTCGGGAAAAGAAATATTGATTCACCCCCCCTCTCAGTATTTCCAACAATTGGTATCAGAGTAGGTTCCTTCATTCAAAGCTTAACAACTTGAATGTTGACCTTTTAAACACAAATGACGAAGTCAAGGAAGAAAGTCTCCAAACCTCCTAAAGGTGTGTCTCCCTCTTCTAAGAAAATAGAAGACAATCAATTTGAGGAGGGTCCAAGGCTCAATGGGAACTTTAATATATGGGAAGCAAGAATGAGGAATTTCTTACAGACTCGAGGCATTGAAATATGGAAATTAGTGGTTGTTGATGGCAGGTTGGATGAAGAATCCAAGGAGTACAATGCAAAAGCAATAAAGGCAATCTTGAATGGGATACCTGATTCTGTAAAGAACAATCTAGGAAAATGTTCATCAGTAAAGGGTATATGGGTCAAACTTCATGACCTTCACTCAAAAAGAGCATTGACCATGATCATCAGTCAAGAAGATGATGGAAATCTAGAAAAAAATCCAAAACCCATCATAGAACCTGAACATGAGAATGATGATGTCAAGGCCAAAATAGACCTAGAAGATGAAGATAATGAAAAATATTTTGTAGAAGAACTCCTCGCTCAACTTATGACTAGCATGGAAGAAATTAACAATTTGAAAAAGGAAATGAGGAACTTAAGAAGACAACACTAGTTGGTAACCAAGATCAAACAAGGAAGAAATTTTACCTTATCAAGCTTCAAGCACAAGAAAGGGATGAAGAGCTTGCCAAACTTAAGAAGGAATTTCATCAAAGCAAAAGAAAGCATCATGAAGAAGTCATATCCATGACAAATCAATTGAATAAA
Source organism: Pinus taeda (assembly GCA_000404065.3). Lineage (NCBI taxonomy): Eukaryota > Viridiplantae > Streptophyta > Pinopsida > Pinales > Pinaceae > Pinus > Pinus taeda. The sequence goes on from APFE031569512.1 coordinate 29,135, forward strand.
TCAAAGAAGCAAGAAGATACCTTGTCAAGTCAACTTGAACAAAGGCACAAGAGCTTGGACAAACTTGAAGAAGAGATTGGTCAGTACAAGGTAGAGGTCCCCTCTCTCAAGCCTCAACTACAAGAAGTAAGGAAATAAGCACAAGGAGCTGAAAAACAATGGAGAGCAGTCAAGAAAAGAATGAATAAATCTTCAAAATGAAGTCAAATATCCTCTGCCTTAAACTAGAATCAGATGAAGCAACTCGTATCAAGGAAGAAGCTGAGAAACAACTTGCTAAGAAGAATAATGAGTGTGAAAGACTGGAAGAAGAGATTGTCTTCCTAAGAACAAAGGTTGAAAGGATGAAAAAAATCTTGAAGATCTCTTAGGCCTTGGATGACATGCTCAGCTATCACAGATGTCCATTTGATAAATCAGGTCTCAGGTATGCAGGTGAATCCTCAAACAAGAACGAAAATGCTTCAAACAAAAGAGATGTGAAGAAACTACAAAGAAATGGTGATGCTCCTAGTTCCAGCAAAGGTAACGAGAATAATCAACACTACAATAGAAGAAATCTTGCTCCAAGAAGAAATATAGATGATTTCAAAGATGCAAGAGGCAATGGTTATCATCAAAGGATCTCAAGGCAGAAAGGCTTCAGAAATACATCAAGGAAACCTCCATATCCTAGGTACCAAAGTTCATTTTTTGGTTATTGTTATTCTTGTACAAATTTTGGTCACATGGCAAACGACTATAAAGCATATCATAAAGATAGATTTTACATTCCCCAAGCATATCGATAGATATTATAGTCCCCAATAATCTCCAAAAAACAATTTTACAGGAAGAAATCATGAATTCTTATTCATGAACAATGCAGAATGCTTCAAGTGTCACAACATTGGTCATATGGCACGTGACTGTAACTTAACTTGGGCTCTTACACAAGCTAGAACCATGCAAAAGAAGAAAGTTACATAAGTATGGAGAAGGAAGGAAATACAATCCAAAAGTATCTTGAGTTCTCTAGCCAACAGCGTATGTCGTTGGCCTGAATTTTGACAATCTAAGCATTTTATGAGAAGACTCTGCGAAAAGGAGATGATGCATATAGGTTAGGGGAGCCTGTCATTATTTATCATTATTGCTAAAGCTATTAGTGAAAGGGTCCTTATGAAATCCTTGTTGAACTATATTAATAGTCATTCTTTGATAAAAATCATTTCTCAAGGGTACACCATTGAAGCATATGATCATGTAACCATTCTTTGGACTGTTGTTAAAGAAATAGGGAAAACAACCGTGGTGTTGTTATCGCAGAAGTTTATGTCTTAACTCTGGAATTTAATGTGAGAACAGATAAATTTTGGACAGTAATAGAGGAAGTCTTCAAACAAACAGATACATCTGGAACAAAGATTGAAGTAAGAACAGCTAGCAACATATAACAAAACTGAAGCCTTGCATGAATGCCAGCAGAATAAATTTAAAGGACAGTCACAGAGTGGATATCTAAAACTGTAGAGATATGTACAAGAACACAAGGAAAAGATGGCTCATAGGAAGGAGAATGTTTTGCAGTCAATAACTTAAGCTGACACATATCACTTAAGAAATATAGCAACAATAAGGCACAACCCCTCACATTTTTGTCCAAATGCAATGATGATTGAATACTAGATGGTAGTAACTTAAGGAGAAGCACAGACACACAAAGGAACTCAATTCTGAAGAAAGATATCAAGAAAGACAATCTCAGGGGAATTTTCTCTTGATTCGAACTTTGAAGGCCTCTCAATGTTACCTGTGGAGACATCAATATCGATTGAAGAATAAAAGCTTGGACTTGGACACTTGGTGTATGGTCATTTGCAATCTGAATGAAAGCATTAAATTAGAGCATATTTAAGCATTGTTGAAGCCATGATAAAGCATTTCTGAGACATGAAGAGGGAATAATGTGCTAATTGATGATAAATCATCAATCCTTCTATCTTGAGTAAAAAGAAGAAGAGCACTATGACAAGGGGAGTCACAGACCCATGAAGATCTACCATTCATGAAGAACATAAGCAACTTGATAGGGGGAGTCCCAGAGCATTCCTTTGCCATTGATGTCAAACGGGGAGAGAAGAAGAATATTCCCATCAATAACAAAGGGGAACATTGCCATCAATAACAAAGGGGGAGATTGTTGACCTAGGTTGTCATTGATGTCACTATGGCAATATTCTAGGTACTAGAGAAGGACATGAAGCCAAAGGGAAGCCCTGCGATCCATGAAGAGACAAGAGCAAGGCTATCTAGATAGCTAAGCCATAAGCAGGAGGAGTTACCAAAGGAGGCATATCAAAGCATATTACAGGATATCAAAGCAAGAGAGGCATTCATATATGCAAGGAGGTCTTTGAAATATATTGCCAAGCCAAAGGAGCCACATTGGACCAAAAGGAGTAGAACTCAAATATAATGAGCCAAGAGGAGAAGATGGAGCCAACAGGAGTAGAACTCAAATATATATATATTTATGAATGTATTTAAACAGTGTTCGAGGACCATATATGCCAAAATAGAGCTATCGGAGCTACAGAGGAGCCATATATATATACCATACATATATGCAAAAGTACAGGAGCAAATAGAGGACGCAGATAGCCATCAAAGCAACAGAGGAATAAGCAGAGCTATTAGATGTGGACAAAGCCATCAGAGGAGCAATGGGTGCATGTATATTATTAGGAGCTATCAGGCCACAAAAGAACTATATGAATGCAGATACAGTCAGAGGACCATATATCGTACATATGTGTTTTTACACTATCGGAGGCGCAGAACCTTATATATATACATTTATTCTATCGAGCTCGTAAAACCAATGTATGCATGCTTTAACCCTATCGGATGGGGAAGACTTGGCTCTAGGGAAAATACACTATCGAAGGTGGATTGCAGACTTAAAATTCTATACATGGGAGTGTTGAGTTGTATCGGATCCAACACATTGCATCGCTATGAGGGGTCTATGTTAACGTTGAGCCTTGACCCTGTGCAACTTGTGATCGTCAATATAGATAATCGCATTAGCACTTCGAAACTGGGCACTACAATATGTCAAGCGGTCCATTGCGATCGTCGATAGCGATATCGCATCAGACCTCCGCCAGGGGCAACTCCCAATTGCGATGCATATCCACGCGGACCCACCACACATTACAACATGACCCAATGTGTCATCGCATTTGTCATGTATCATAAGTGGTTAAGGCCCTACGACATTAAAACTGCCTATTGCGATATACAATTGCAGACCTAATGGTCCTATTATATCGCACCTATTGTAATATCCCATTCGTCACTATATCACAAGCTATAAAGCCTTTCCACATGAAATTTCCAATTGCGATAAGGCTGCGAACCCGACGGGCATATTAATTATGGTTTAATACCATATTGCATCTGATCCATTGGAGCAGGAGAATCATCCATCGGCCATCGGCTATGCAATAGGGCATGACTTATTAAAGATCCCCGGAAGTCTTGAGCCCCGATTGCGATAAAACTGTAGAGGAGCGGATCCGATACATTTTAGATATTTCTTGCATGGGGTTTTGGAGATAGAGATACATTAAGGAATGCTCCCGATAGCTCAGAAGACTAAGAATCAAGCTTATTATGATTGCGATAGGACGTGGCATGTCCATTACACTGTAAAGCCCTGTGTATGTCAAATAATTATGGATAAAAGGAGCGTTGTTATAGTTTTTAACTTGTAACAAGTATTCTCTGCGTATATGGCCTCTCTTCCTCCTTAACGTGTCCTGTGAATATTGGAACGCTCAAATAGACAGAGGAAACCGAAATCAAAGAAGCAAGCAAGCGCAAACGAAATGATAGCGACCGAGGAGGAAACTGACAGGATAAGCAAGCGTTGAGGAAGCTGAAGAGCCTGTGGAGAAAGGAAGCCAAAGGCTAGGGGTGTCAGATATAAAAAAAAAATAAAAAAATAAAGAATTGTTTGAAGGGGTTTCTTGGGAGTTGAAGGTTGTTGAACGCTGTGGACAATAAGCTGGAGGAGACAGAGCGAGTGAGAGGATCCAGCAGAACAGAAAGAGGGCCGAAGGGCCAACAGGACAGCAGATAGTCGAAGGGGAGAAGTAGCCAACAGAGAACATAAGCTTGAACAGAAAGTTGTTCTTTATGCAGATCTTAGTGCAGCTAATAGTAGACTGACTAAAGTTGTGTGAAGACATTATCAGAAGTCATGAAGGGTACTAGACACTCTGTGTGGGCAGTATGAAGAATTGGGAAGACTACTTCATAAGAAGACTGATTGTCATTGATGTTGTAGCTTGGAGACTGTAGTGAAGCAATAATCAGTCAGAACTTAGTAGAAGATCTTTGAGAGCAGAACATCACTATCAAATGAACCCTGACAAGATTGGGTCAGAACACTTGAGGTTGGTGCCACAAAAGTAAGTAGGATTGGATTCCTTGGGGTTGGTGCCTCAGAAGCAAGAAGGATTGGAGTCATGGCTCATAGGATTGAATACTAGATGGTAGTAACTTAAGGAGAAGCACAGAGACACAAAGGAACTCAGATATGAAGAAAGATATCCAGGAAGACAATCTCAGGGGCATTTTCTCTTGATTTGGACTATGAAGACCTCTCAATGTTACCTGTGGAGACATCAATATGGATTGAAGCATAAAATCCTGGACATGGACACTTGGTGTATGGTCATTTTCAATCTAAATGAAAGCATTAAATTAGAGCATCTTTAAGCATTTTTGAAGCCATGATAAATCATTTCTGAGACATGAAGAGGGAATAATGTGTTAATTGATGATAAAGCATCAATCCTTCTATCTTGAGTAAAAAGAAGAAGAGCACTATGACAGGGGGAGTCACAGACCCATGAATATCTACCATTCATGAAGAACATAAGCAAATTGATGGGGGGAGTCCCAGAGCATTCATTTTCCATTGATGTCAAACGGGGAGAGAAGAAGAATATTCCCATCAATAACAAAGGGGAATATTGCCATCAATAACAAAGGGGGAGATTGTTGACGTATGTTGTCATTGATGTCACTATGGAAATATTCTAGGTACTAGAGAAGGACATGAAGCCAAGGGGAAGCCTAGTGATCCATGAAGAGACAGGAGCAAGGCCATCTAGATAGCCAAGCCATAAGCAAGAGGAGTTACCAAAGGAGGCATATCAAAGCATATTACAGGATATCAGAGCAAGAGAGGCATTCATATATGCAAGGAGGTCTTTGAAAGACATTGCCAAGCCAAAGGAGCCACATTGGACCCAAAGGAGCAGAACTCAGACATAATGAGCCAAGAGGAGCAGACGGAGCCAAGAGGAGCAGAACTCAGATATATATATTTATGCATGTATTTAAACAGTGTTCGAGGACCATATATGCCAAAATAGAGCTATCGGAGCTACAAAGGAGCCATATATATATGCCATACATATATGTAAAAGTACAAGAGAAAACAGAGCCAACAGAGGATGCAAACAACCATCAAAGCAACAGAGGAACAAGTAGAGCTATAAGGAGCAATGGGCGCATGTATATTATCGGGAGCTATCAAGCCACAAAAGAACTATATGCATGCAGATACAGGCAGAGGACCATATATCATACATATGTGTTTTTACACTATCGGAGGGGCAGAACCTTATATATATACATTTATGCTATTGGGCTCGTAAAACCCATGTATGCATGTTTTAACCCTATCAGAGTCGGAAGACTTGGCTCTAGGGAAAATACACTATCGAAGGTGGATTGCAGACTTGAAACTCTATACATGGGAGTGTTGAGTTGTATCGGATCCAGCCCATCGCATCACTATGAGGATTCTATGTTAACGTCGAGCCTTGACCCTATGAGACTTGTAATCGTCGATACAGATAATAGCATCATCACTTCGGAACTGGGTGCTACAATATGTCAAGCATTCCATTGCAATCGTCAATAGCAATATTGCATCGAACCTCTGCCAAGGGAAACTCCCAATTGCGATGCATATCCACGCGGACCCACCGCACATTACAATATGACCTAATTTGTCATCACACCTGTCACGTATCACAGGTGGTTAAGACCTTGCCACATTAAAACCGCCAATTGTGATATACAATTGCTAACCCGATGGTCCTATTATATCGTGCCTATTGTAATATCGCGTTCGTCGCTATATCACAAGTCGTAAAGCCTTGCCAAATGAAACCACTGATTGTGATAAGGTTGCGGACCCAATGAACATATTAACTATGGTTTATTACCATATCGCATCCGATCCATCGGAGCAGGGAAATCGGCCATCGACCATCGGTATGCAATAGGGCATGACTTATTAAAGAACCTTGGAAGTCTTGAGCCGCGATTGCGATAAAACTGTGGAGGAGCGGATCCGATACAGTTTAGATATTGCTTTTGTGGGGTTTTGGAGATAGAGATATGTTAAGGAATGCTCTCAATAGCTCAAAAGACTAAGAATCAAGCTGATTTCGATTGTGATAGGACGTGGAATTTCCATTACACTGTAAAGCCCTATGTATGTCAAATAATTATGGATAAAAGGAGCATTGTTACAGGTTTTAACTTGTAATAAGTATTCTCTATGTATACGGCCTCTCTTCCTCCTAAACGTGTCCTGTGAATATTGGAACACTCGGATAGACAGAGGAAACTAAAATCTGGGTAGCCAAAGAAGCAAGCAAGCGCAGAGGAAATGACAGCGACCGAGGAGGAAACTGATAGGATAAGCAAGCATTGAGGAAGCCAAAGAGCCTGCAGAGAAAGGAAGCCAAAGGCTATGGGTGTCAAATATAAGAAAATAAAGAATTGCTTGAAGGGGTTTCTTGGGAGTTGAAGGTTGTTGAATGTTGTGGAAAATAAGTTGGAGGAGACAAAGGGAGTGAGAGGATCTAGAAAAACAAAAAGAGGGCCGAAGGGCCAATAGGACACCATATAGTCGAAGGGGAGAAGTAGCCAGCAAAGAACATAAGCTTGAACAAAAAGTTGTTCTTTATGCAGAGCTTAGTGCAACTAACAGTAGACTGACTAACGCTGTGTAAAGACATTATCAGGAGTCATGAAGGGTACTGGACACTTTATGTGGGCAGTATGAAGAATTGGGAAGACTACTTCATAACAAGACTGATTGTCATTGATTTTATAGCTTGGAGGTTGCAATGAAGCGATAATCAGTCAGAACTCAGTAGAGAAGAGTTCTGAGAGCAAAACATCACTATCAAATGAACCCTGACAAGATTGGGTCAGAACACTTGAGGCTGGTGCCACAAAAGTAAGTAGGATTGGAGTCCTTGGGGCTGGTGCCTCAAAAGCAAGAAGGATTGGAGTCCTTGGGGTTGATGCCTCAGAAGTAAGAAGGATTGGAGTCCTTGGGGTTGATGCCTCAAAAGTAGGAAGGATAGGTGTCCTTGGGATTGTTGTCTCAAGAAATGGAAGGATTGAAGTCCTTGGAAGTTGGTGCTCCTAAGTCCAAGATTGGTGTCTTGGTGAAATAGAGTTGGTGCTCTGGAGGTTAGAGCCTCACCAAAGTCTGAGTTGGAGCTTGGCAACTGATTGAAACCACTTATATATTGTATATATTTTATTGCAAAGATTATATTAATAAAATCATTTATTATTATTTTTCATCTTGTGTTCTGAATATAAATTGTTTAACTGGGAAAACAATAGTCGAGAAAAGAAATATTGATTCACCCCCACCTCAGTATTTCCAACAGAGAGATCAATTCAGGATCTGAGTGTCGGGGAAATTCTTCCAGAATGCCAATGAATCCTTCTCAAATGGTAGAGACATCCAGCAAAGGTAGATCACAACTACTTCACGCAGTGCATGTTTCATCCTGCGCAGAGGTTGACTTAGAGGCAGTTTGGGAGATGACTATGGGTTAGATCAAGCTAGGATCGCTTATTGAGAGAGATAAAATTATCTCAAATATTTTACCAATGATTTCTTAGCAGAAGATTTCCAGTTTGGCATCCAAATCATTTTACTCGTATTTTTTGCAGAATAATAATAATAAAACCCTCAACTATTGCACTAGTTTTCCCACATTCAGTTTTTCCAGGTAGTTTTGTCCAAAAATAATGGTGTCATTTTTATTGTGTGTGTGCTCTATTTTCTTAGTTCTAATTTTTTCTCGCAATGCATTTTATTTTTGGTGAAAATTGAAGTAGTGATTTTATTCATTATTTTTCGTAATAACAAATAAATTGTACATAATAATATTTAGTTAGAAGAATAATTTCCGGTTGTTGCAATAGTGAAAATTTCACAAAATACCCAACCTTGTGCACAATATCTTCTGAGGTTTTCGTCCCTATCTAGGGCTTCCTGTAATAGCTACATTGTTTCCCCAACCCTACCTAATAATCCTCAAACATGTAAAATACCTCTCTTTAATACCCCAAATTTCCAATATATGACTGAGTTTTTAGTGTAATTTTTCAGTGAAAGTTTTTGTCAAACACTTTGTTCACACATTGTTGTAGATTCAAATGTTTCATAATTTATTAAAAAATACATACTTTGTGCCCAACCAATCTCATATAATAATTTTGAGTCAATTACACACCATTAATATAACACCCAAAAAAATAAAGAAACCATTATTATATGCAATTAAGTGATATATCTCATATTTAATAACTAAATGAAGTTTGTACATAAAACAAAGGTAGGAACTTGATTTTAATCAGGTTGTTTGATATATGGTGGCTTCACTAATGAAAGTAATGGAAATTCCTTTCAACCTTTAGCCCAGAAATGAGAATGAGGCAGTGATACTCTGGCAAGGAACTTAGCCTTGAGCCACTATAGAATGTAGTGTCACATATAGCCAACACGAAGGGAATCCATCCGTCTAACAACAGTTTCACACTTTATTTTCCCACAAATACAATTAGCCAAAGAAGTAGTTATATGGTCCATTTCAGCGATAGATCTTTGTATATTTAGTCCAACTCATCCCCACAACAGTAGATACTTAACTAGCATCCCTAACAGTGGTACTCATCCCTATAAATAGATGAATTTGACCCCTCTAATGCAGACTTCGACCCAAAAAATGAAGAAGGTGACTCAACCCTCTTGAAAAGGGATAATCATGCTACAAAGGTCTAAGAACTCGTCCATTATTTTTCTTTCAAACTCAGACTTTATTTTTATGAACTCATATAGCAGAATAAATGAAAAACGTAACCTCTCTTCAATAGTAGCCTTGGCTCTCATTTTGGCTTAGAACCACCACTTCTAAGAAATATAGAACACACAATATCAGAAGATAAAATAAACTTATAAGACCTCTTTACCTTGAAATATTCTGCAAACGCTTTACTCCATTAAAGCACAGTGGTGAAATCTAAGTGATTTGACTCTTTCGACCAACTAGGGTGTCTAGTTTCAACACCGAAGCTAGCTATGGTGGTTAGAGTTTCTCACACCCTCCATTTCTTCTCCAAAACTCTCCAAAAGCTCATTTTCACATATTGCAAGTGAAAAAATGAGGAGAGTCTCCTCACTTTTTCTATTTTATAAACTTGTCGCCACTTTTGCCACCATTTTCCCCTTTTAGCTTTTATAAAATCACTTTATAATATTTTCACTTTATAAAATTAAAGTGAATTTTCACTTTCCTAGAAAATGTCCTCCTTTTCACCCCTTAGACTTTTATAATTTTTTCCTAGGAAAATCAAGTCCCCTTAATAAATTTTCCTTGTCTTAACTTGTGAGAACCATGTTAGGCTAGCACACTCCATCATATATTTTCTAAGTGGTCAGGGACATTATAGTCCTCCCCACACAAGATTTATTTTCCTTAAGCAATTTTAACTCAAGATGTTTGAACACCTACTCACCTTCCCAGGTGGCATCCTCCATTGGAAAATCCTTCCATTTTACCAAGTACTCCTTCACTGTACTATTTCGCAACTTCCTCTCCCTTGTCTCTAGGATTTCATTTCGAACCAAGGTCAACCCTCGTTCCTCATCCAACAATGGGAGTTTTGTGGAACTGACAAAATGTTGTCCCGGGGAATTTTGAAGGCATGAAACATTAGATACATTGTGAGTATTACATCCTTTAGGAACCTCAAGTTGATAGGAAACTTCTATTCATCTCACGATTTTGTAAGGCTCATAGAATTCGAGTTTCAAATTTCTACCCCCTTCGTTTTGAGTGACAACTAATTGTGGGGATGAAGATGGAGGTACACCATATCTCCCACTTCAAAGTTGTGCTCCACTTTGTTCCTATTTGTGTATAATTTCTGCTAATTCTTAACCATCTATAAGTTGTCCTTGAGGAACTTTAAAATACCTAGGCTTTCTTGAATTCAATCATTGGCTAGAGGTGCTCATCTATCCCCAAATATCCTATCTACAAATGTTGGGGCACCATACCCATATAATTATTTGAAGGGTTTCATTCTGATGGACATGTGAAAAGTGGTGTTGTAGTAATGCTCCCTAAGATGTAGTCACTTTACCTATGCCTTTTGTTTCCTAGTTACGTAATTTTGGAGATAACCCTCTAGCCATTTGTTGACTATATTTGTCTACCCATCAGTCTATGGGTGGTAGTTGGTGCTCTGTGTCAACTCAGTCCCCACAAGTCTAAATAGCTCTTGTCAAAAGCCACCCATTAACCTATTGTCCCTGTCACTGATGATGGTCTTCGACAACCCATGTAATCTGAAAACCTCCTTAAACCACTTGCGCTACTCAGAATTTTGATGGTATGGAAAGAAATGAGTGAATTTTGTGAGTTAATATACCACCACATATATACAGTATTTTCCCTATGTCGAAGGTATTCCATGATAAGTTCCAAGGAAATTCTCTCCCGCTTCTACTCTAGGTGATCCAAAATCTTTTGCTTATAGATGTGTTAAAGAATTACATGCATAAATTGTAGCTTAAACATAGAAATTTAATGTGCACATGAGAGAAGAGGAGAAAAACATAAAGCACGAAAGAAGACAACAAGACTTGATAATGGATTTTGTTCGACTTGGACTACGTCTCCGAGCCCTGCTCGATCAATGGGGAGGCCTTCATTCATTAAGTGCCATGTGAAAGAAGAGTACAAGCATCAGTTACAAAAAAGGAGGTTTATGCCTTCATAATGAAAAATGGCCAAAAAATGCAGAACTCTAATGGAGAAATGGACAGTGCCATTGTGTTCATGGCTTTGAGAAATGTTGAAACCATATAAAATTTGTCAAAATCTGACAAAGTGGAAATTTGGCCCTTGTGCAAAATTTTGCCTCAAACTGTGTGCACTGCCTCCTCTCCCTGGGCACACTAATAAATTGCGTTTGAATATAAATTTGCTGATGGATTTTCCCAAGTTGATGATTGGCATGTTGGCTTATGATCCAGTTATGATGGAGGAGGTTGGGTGGTCAAACCCCGCCTCCTCCTTTTTTAATACCACAAGTCCTTTATTTAACATATGGTTGGGCTAGGCCTTCCTTGGGTGGCCCGCCCACTGTACCTCTGCTGGCTCCATCGTAATTAAGGTTGGTGGTGGTTCTTTTTGGGCATGGTTGGGTCCGTGCCCGAAGGGCTGGCCCACCACCTGTTATACATTGAGTCGTGGTGTGGGGTGGCGGGGTCATGGCCTCCCACCCGTTTGTTTGTTGTTATAATCATTCTGTGGGATGGGGGGAGGGGTCGGGGGTCGAGGCCTGCCCCTCCATAATTAACATTGTTGTTAAGTGGATAGAGTTGGGGTGGCAGGGTTGGTGGCCCGCCACCCTTTTTTTATATATATTTTTTGTTTAAAACAAAACCATATGCCATTTTTGAAAAATCGGGTTTTTTACCGAAGGAGTCATTTTAACCAAGTGACAATTTCACTCGAAATTTGGCCAGAATTGGCTAGATTCTGTCCACCAAAAAAGTTCAAATTTTGTCTTTGTTAATCCTGCCCAATCATCAAAAAGTCAACCTAACTTTGACTGCCTCTATCTCCTTCATCCAAACTCATATTGGAGTGTCATTCACACTGTTGGAATCAAGGCAACGAGCACTTCGATTTGATGTCAAGTTCATCATCTTTATGCCACTTTGAATTTTGAGCCTTTTCCATGCCACTGGTGTCTGAAGATCCACCTGAATCAATCCTCCCCACTAAGGACCTTTTGGACCCCAAAAGCATTTACACTTAGCACACGATTTGTGTCCTTTCAACCCACACTTTCGATCAACTACACGCAAAACTAGTACTTTTGCAATCATGCACACCACACATGACTTAACAACCCTTCCTTGCCAAGAGTTTATAGCACACACTCCTTGGCCAAGGATTACATAAAAAGTAATCAATACCTCAACTACTAGTAAAGAAAGGCCAAAATATCATCGTTGTGTTTTGAAGTGATAGGAAACACACCATCACTTTTACATTTACTTGTAATGTATGATTTACAATGGTGGCCATAACAAGCTACTACCTTAGAAAAACCAACTTAACAAAGTAGACCATCATGAATGGGGTGGTTTCATTTGTTGAACATACCTTTCGGCTCCTCCAGTGATGTTTCTAGAGCATGGAGCATCGGATATGCGACTTTTTGGTGTCCCTCTTTGTTGCAATGGCTACAACGATTCTTTTTCCTCCAAACTTTCGGGGTTGCCTTGGGGTGCTCTCCCGTGGTGTTCCTCTGATAAGTGTTTATGGGGCCCCCACTATCACTGGACTTTGAGGAGGGAATTTCACCATCTGTCTTTGGTTGGTTACTAGTTGTATTGGAGCTTTCTCCCATTTCCTTTCTGGTGTATCCAAGTCTTTCACGATGCAACAATTCCTTGACTTCGATGGGGTTTACGATGCCTTGGCCTTTGATGTTGAGGCCCTTTCCCTGATATGCCATCTTCTTCAATGGTTTGGATCCAATCCCTATAGTATGTTTTTCAAAAGTAGTGAATTCATCATCATAAAAATCATATGATATCAAGGAATCACTTTTTACCTCCAGATAGCGATGTTGCAGCTTTTCCAACGCCTCATCCTTGGCTTGCAACTAGCGTAGTAATCTTTGTTTTTCTTCCCTTGCCTCCTGTAAAAGCCTCCTTAGCTTAGCATTCTCTGCTTGGATGTGGTGGTTGATCTCCTCAAGTTCTTGGAGTCCTGCTATGGGGAGTACCCTTTTCGTTATGTATGTTGAAATTCTTGATTTATGGCCAGAATTAGACCCCAAATCTATGGGTCCTCATATCATGATCCCAAGGGTTGTAAACTTCATTTCATCACCAGAATCAAACCCTAAGTCAATGGGCCTACCTCGTGCAAATCTTGCATCTACGACCTTCTCATCTTCCTTTGACTCAGAATCTTGGTTTTGTTGCACGGTGATGACGACCTTCTTCTTCCCCTTTTTGTCATTCCTTTCAGGTCTTAGCTCAGGGCACAACTTCCAGCAATTTTCTTCATCATGCCCCTCTTTCTCACAATGTGTACAAGAGGAATTTTCTCCCCTTCTCTTGGCTGTTGCAGCTCTCTTTGGGTGTTCATCCCATTTAGGTGTTCCCCTATTTTCCAGATGAATGGCCTTTACACTAGCTGAGTCAATGGTAGTAGGTTCAAACAATAATAATGAATGTCTAATGTAACTATGTAATGATCCAATATACTTAGTTACTAATTCAAGTGAATCAAGTGCAGTACCAAAATTAAGTGCTTGTTTTCTAAACTCCTCGGTAAAGCTTTGAACATCCTAACCTCTACCTTGCCTTAAGTATTGCCAATCCATTAAGTCTTTTTTCTTATAGCCCAAGGGATAAAATTGTTCCTTTAATGCAGAAATAAATCTAGGCCATGAGGAAAGAAGATTACCCACACGTTTACTACTTCGCAATTTTCTCTCCCACCAAACAAGTGCGGTGCCACTCAATCGAAGAGAGGCCAACTGAATCTTTCTTCATCCTCTTCGATATGTTGCATCCTACAGTAGATCTCAATCTGCCTAATCCAATTATCAAGCTTTTTTGCATTACTTTCACCGTTATACATGGGAAGATCAAATTTGACATCTAATTTAAAGAAAGGTTTCTTAGATGCACCCCTTGAATTTCTACGATGATGATGATGAGAGGAAGAAGATCTTTCACTCATGGAAGGAGAAGGAGGGGGTTCTTCTTCACCATTTCGATGCATTGAACCTTGTTATTCTGCCTTTTTCCCTTCTGCTTTCTCCAGCACTGAAAGCAACTGACCTACATTTTCTACCATTGCATACAAGGTTTTTCGGAAATTGAGCTCCTCTTCATGATGAGCCTCTTCATCTACCATGTTTGTCCTTCGATGTGTGCGCCCCGCTTTGGGATTAGAAGACTTTAGTTTCCCTTTGCCTCTTCGAACCCTATTTCTTGTTAGCATACAAACATGCAATTCACATCTAAAAATACCTGCTCTGACACCACTTGATCCAAAATCTTTTGCTTATAGATGTGATAAAGAATTACATGCATAAATTGTAGCTTAAACATAGAAATTTAATGTGCACATGAGAGAAGAGGAGAAACACATAAAGCATGAAAGAAGACAACAATACTTGATAACGGATTTCATCTGACTTGGACTACGTTTCGGGGCCCTACTCGATCAATGGGGAGGCCTTCATTCATTAAGTGGCATGAGAAAGAAGAGTACAAGCATCAGTTACAAAAAAGGAGTTTTATACCTCCATACTGAAAAATGGTTGAAAAATGCAAAACTCTGATGGAGAAATGGATAGTGCCATTGCATTCATGGTGTCGATAAATGATGAAACCATATAAAATTTGTCAAAATCTGACAAAGTGGAAATTCAGCCCTCCTACAAAATTCTGCCTTGAACTATGTGCACTACCTCCTCTCCCTGGATGCATTGATAAACTGTGTTTAAATATAAATCTGTCGGTGTATTTCCCAAGTTATGGTTGGCATGTTGATTTATGATCCAGTTATGATGGAGGAGGTTGGGCGGTCAAACCCTACCTCCTCCTTTTTTAATACCACAAGTCCTTTATTTAACATATCGTTGGGCTAGGCCCGCCTTGGGTAGCCCACCCACCATACCTCCAATGGCTCCATTGCAATTAAGGTTAGCATTGGTTCTTTCTGGGTGTGGTTGGGTCCATGCCACAAGGGACGGCCAACCAACCATTATACATTGAGTCGTGGTGTGGGGTGGCGGGGTCATGGTCGCCCACCCCATTTGTTTGATGTTGTAACCGTTCCGTGGGACAAGGGGAGGGGCCGGGGATTGTGGCTCGCCCCTCCATAATTAACATTGTTTTTATGTGGATAGAGTTGGACTGGTAGGGTTGGTGGCCCACCACCCTTTTTTTATATATATATTTTTTTTAAAAAACAAAACCATATGCCATTTTTGAAAAGTAGCAACTATTGTCAGGAGGGCAAAGTTGCAGATCTGTAGTTAGGGCCGAAAAGTTGTGGCTGGAGGTCGAAGTAGTGTTTCCGGAAGAGATTATGTTGGGTTTGGAAAGCAGTGAAGCAAGAACATTCTTGAGAAGTTGATCTTTGTCTTGGAAGGGCTTCAGTGTTGGTAAAGGGTCTTGGTATTCATTAATAAAGAATCTATAAGAAGAGATTAAAGGGTTTTCCTCTCAAGAGGAGAGTTTTTCCCTAGCTTGGAGACTACATCTTGTGTACTTGTATCTTGTTGACATTCTTGTTTTGGTAGTTGTTTGATGATTTAATAACGCACTATAATAATAAGAAGAAGAAGAATTCTTAATAAGTAAAAAGACATCACAACCAGTTATCATAGTTAGAAGAATCATTAATGTCATCTTGCCTTAGATTCTTCAACATGGTATCAGAGGTATGGTTCACACAAGGCATGAAGAAGGTCAAATATATTATGAAGAATCTTGAAAATAAGTGTTCATCATTAGCAAGTCTCATCAAGCAAAGTTTCAAGGCAGTATGGAATAGTATTTTCTCTGCCAAAGATCTCAAATCTTCAAAGAATGAAGGATTGTTCTCAGCGATCACCATAACATTTCAAGATGAAAATATATGGGTCATAGATAGTGGAGCTTCAATACACATGACTGGATATCACAAGTAACTCAAAACTCCATCCAAATGGAAGTCCTCATACTCTGTGGAGCTTGGTGACAACAAGAGCTATCCGGTAAAAGGCGTTGGATCTACATCATTTGAGCTGGAAGGAGGAGATAACATTCATCTCAACAACATTCTATATGTTCCAGATTTGTGCAAAAATCTTATTTATGTTTCATCATTAGAAGAAAAAGGAGATAGAGTTGCTTTTATAGATGGTAAAGTAGTGGTTTGGGCTAAAGATTATAGCATTGAAAAATCTAGAACCATTGGATTTCGAGAAGGAAGACTCTACATACTCTCATCTCCTCTAAATTAAGCACTTGTCCACATTGAGATAAGTCTATGTGAACTTTGGCATAGAATATTGGGCCATATTCATTACAAGATCTTTCCAACTCTAAACTCCATTGTGAATGGGATACCAAATCTCAAAGAAGACCATGAAGGAGTCTGCAAAGGTTGAGCTATGGGAAAGAATGCAAAGAAATCATTTGCAAATAGTACATCTAGAGGTCAAGAGATTCTAGATCTCATCCACTCTGATGTTTGTGGTCCCATTTCTAAATCACTTGGAGGTCATCTATATTATGTTACTTTCATTAATGATCATTCAAGAAAAACTTGGGTTTATTTACTTAAACCCAAGGATGAAGTATTCATAAAATTTCAAGAATTCAAGGCAGAGGTAGAAAATATTACAGAAAGAAAGATAAAGATTCCAAAGTCAGAAAATGGAGGCAAATATACTTCCAAAGAACTCGTTTCTTTCTATAAGGAGGCTGGGATTAAGAGAGATCTTATAGTTCCATGCAATCTCGAGCATAATGGAGTAGCTGAACAAAAGAATACAGCTATAGAAGAAGGTGTCAAGGCTATGCTCCCTAATCATGATCTACAAAAATTCTTATGGGGAGAAGTAATGAAGACTACAATATACATCCAAAATAGAAGTCCTCATAGTTCACTTGGAAATATAACTCCAGAAGAAGTCTTCACTAGGAAGAAACCAAATATTGATCATGTTTGGATATTTGGGTTTCCTATATATATTCACATTCCCAAGGACAAAAGAAAGAAGCTAGATCCTGCAAGAAAGAAAGGAATATTTGTTGGATATAACAACTATTCCAAGGCTTATAGGATCTACATAAAGGAAGGACATCAAATATAAGTAAGCAAAGATGTAAGTTTCTATGAGAGCATTGTGTTGAAGAATCTACGGCAATCATAATTAATGAGATTCTTGTTAGCATGATAACATTTTGTAAAGTTATTTTGGAATTTTATTTTAGCTTGATCTTCTTCTTATTATTATTAGTGTGTATGTTTTCTTCATCAAACTGCTATAATAAACAAAGTGAAAAGAACACAAGATGTTTGGTTTTCTGCCAGGGCCAAAACCTCTCCCTCTTGGAGAGGAAAACTCGCACAAAATTATTCTTATGGAGATTCCAATTGACGAATACCAAAACCATATCCCTTGACCTATTCTGCCACTCCAAGACTAAGACACTAATCCTCTTCTTTTTTACTGTTGAGATCATCATCATCACTGCAACTATACTGAGGTAATCAGCATTGCATCATTGTTGTCATCACAGAGGCACCACTGCTGCACCTTCACTAAAATCATCATTGTTGCTCCTTCACCGAGATCATCTTTGATGTACCTTCATTGAGGTCACCATTGTTGTACCTTTATTGATATCATAACAATGAGGTATTTATGGTAGTTATACCAAGATAGGGATCAGGACCTTGTCTTCATCATAACCGAGATCATGATCATGACCTTGTCTTCATAAAAGAACAAGATCATAACTGTTGTTTCACCGAGATCTTGATTGTGTCTAGATTGCCAAAATGTATAACTGTGAGGTCACAATCATGGCGAGATTGTGACTGTGTAATGCTAAGAGTGCATCTCCTTGCTTTAAAATCCTTTCCTTCAATTATTCCGATACTATTTGTGCTACAGTGGGATCCCTGGGGTCATATTCATCAACAAAGCTATGACTGTGATGTTATCTCCACCGAAATCAGTTCCATCGAGCTACCACCAAGGAGGATACTGTGATTTCCACTAAGATTTGTGCTATCGAGAAGGAGGTCCCATAATTGCTTATTGTCATCACTACTGATATTACAAAGGTATTTGAGATCCCCATACCCATCTGAAGTTGCAGGGATACTTGTCTTCCTGTAATGTAGATTTTAGACCCATAACCATCTGAATACTTCAAAGAAGAATGTGAATTCTTCTTCCTGCAACTTATGCCCCTCCAAAGACGCAGACAAATCCAAGTTCTATGCTTTTTGCACTGACCTTGAAGGGGTATTTATAATGGTTTGTCCATGCATGCAAATCGACCTGATAGTGTGAAATGGTGTGTCTATTTATTGATCTTACATGACTTCCATTTAGCTATTTATTTCAATTTTGAGGCTGACATGATGTTCTCCTTATTGTTTTCCTTGCAAATTTATTTTTTCTTGCTTTGGAGGATTGAGCTTGGTCTTGGAGGGCTACTCTAGGCTTGAATACATTTTACATAGGCTCATGAAGAGATTATTCATACATGACATGACTCTTTGACATTATGAAAAATCCTAAAGACATCAAGAAGAATTCTTTGACCTATGACACTTCTTGCTCATGAAACCTGTTATCACTCAGGTTGTTCCCCAGGAAAATTCTAAGGAGGGGATACGGTCGAGGTAACCACAGACCAATCTTTTAGACACAGATTCTAGCCCATCTGCATCCAAAGAGGGCTCTCTCTTTGTAATTTAGCTTTGTTTAAGTTATATTAGGCTAGTTATGAAGTACAAGGGTTTGGTTTTGACTTTTGGATGGTGGTGTTTAGTAGAACTGGAGTATAAGGTTGAGAAGTTCAGTCCATTGAGCAAATGGATTCTATGAGGTTGAACTACTAAATATGGTTTCTTTGACAAAGGGTGATACTACAGAGCAAGTTAATCAATCCTGAAACAATTTCAAATGCTGGAATCAAATGGAACGGAAGCTAGTTGGTGAAGGGAAACTAAGAATCCTTCATCATGTAGGCAGAGGGAAATTATATGACTATTACCAAGGAGCAGCTAAGAATTCCTTGTTTAATATTCAAAGTGAAAGAACTAGTGGAAACAGGAGCAAGTTAAGAATTCCTGCTTATGCTAATTCTGAAGAAAACATAAGTAATAATAGAGATTGAACACAGAGTGTGAATAAACAAATTATGTGCTATTCTTTTTCTCTATTACTAAGATTATGAAACATATATGAAGTTTGCAAACACAGGAAACCGTAAAACGTAGGTGAGGAAAAATTTATTGATCTTAAACTGACTCAAGAATTCTGTAGTAGGGTCTAGAGCATCAAATCCACATTCAGATAGTGCAGCAACAATGATAATCAATAGCCTTTGTATTCAACAAATATTCAGAGTTACAGCGCA
This sequence comes from Pinus taeda, assembly GCA_000404065.3. Lineage (NCBI taxonomy): Eukaryota > Viridiplantae > Streptophyta > Pinopsida > Pinales > Pinaceae > Pinus > Pinus taeda. Next base: position 48,717 of record APFE031569512.1, read on the forward strand.
GTATAGAAAAAATATCACCAACCCTGAATACTTCTCTTGGGGAGGTATTTATATAAAAAGTGTTAAAAAATATCTGAATGAGATAATATCTAACAATAACTCATTCTACCAACCTAAGAAGAGAAATAAATGATCTTGAAAGCAGGGAGGAATAAATGAATAAGTAATTGTTGTTGTGCTGGCTGCTTTAGTTGGTCAGATATGTTGACTTTTAAGCTCAGTGAGTCGGTTGGTAGCTGTCTTCTATTGATATCCTTGCGTTGTTGTCCCGGCCCTTTCGGCTGTATCTGATTCGGCTTTAGCATGTGGTTGCTCTAGCTTGGTTCTCATCCCCTGTTGTTTTCTTCTTTATGGCGTATGGTACGGGCTTTGAATTTTTCCAAGATAAAGATGATAAAAAGGAATTAAAAACATATTTATAGAATCTCCAACATGCTTTGCCACCATTGGTCCCCTGGCAATTGGTGTCTTTGCAATTTCCTTAATGTTTCATCAGCTTCTGTATATCTGAAGAAATTGGGCTGGATGGTGAAAAGATGTTTTATTTCATGTTCAATGTAAAACAGATTTTCCAAACTGTCATACAGGCTCTATCCTGATGGGAGTGCTCTTTCTTCTGAAGTGCTTGATGCTGTTGTGATCTGATTAGAAACATATGTATTCACCTTGTGAGCATAGTTTGCATGTGTCATTAGTTTATGATCATTGGTTAATAAACTGGGCAGACCCTTTTCCTGCAAAATTGCAAACCTCTTTGTAAAAGCATTTATTTCATTTGCATCTCTTGGCACTTTCTCTCCAGATTTTGTATGAAATTCCTCATGGTCAGCACTCTTTTAACTGTCAAAATGGTGCATGTCCTATCCCTAATATCCAGTGCTACTAGTTCTTCACTAGTGTGGGTATTTAAAAAATGCACTAGCCTATTGGCCTGTTCGGGCATGTGTCCTAATAGTATCCTGGCCTTTTGAATCTCTACTTGGGCTAGACTATCAAGTCAATTTGCTCATGGATTGTTTGTATTGATCTCCATTCATCAGTGATGGATTGGCCAATATTAGCCCACAAGATTTTCTTGATTTCTGCTAGAGGTTTGTGAAGAGAAAGATCATTTTTTAAGGATCTTACCTTGTTTTCCAATGCCTTTACCTCTCTTGTTCTTTTTGCCACAGTCATTTTGGATTTATCATAGCTTACTTCTAATGTTGCCAATTTCTCTTTGGCTTCCTTCAGTTCTAATACTTGGAGTTTTAGATCCTCCATAGCTTTAATTAATTGTTATGTTGTCATAGTAGTGCTGCTGTACCTGTGGTGATTTATGTTGTTGATGCCTGGACTGTGGGAGGGACTGTTGTTGTAGCTGTAGGAGGAACAGTTGTAATTGTTGGAGCTACTTCAGGTGGTTGGGAGGTTGACTCTCCCTGCTTACCTTGTAGTGCTTTCCCCAATTCCTGCTCTATTTCTGGCAATCTCTCATTCATTTTTATTAGCAGGTCCATCATATTTTCCTGTGATTTCTACTCAATTATCTCTGCAGTTTGGGGATGCATGGTAATAGGCAGCTTGACCCGTTTTTTTTAGAGTTGCAATGTCTTCTTCCTTCTTTTTTATTAGTTCTTTTATACCCTTGACATCCTTGGGATCATGTCCTAACTCAATGATAATTTCTTCCAAGGATTTGATCCTGTTATCCTTGGCTAATGAAGAAACCTTTTCCAACTCTAATTGGGCAGAGGTGTTGTGCAATGAATTCTGCAACTTGTGAGCTAATAATGCCTTGTCTACCAAGGTGGAGTACACCATTTCTCCGGTTTGCTTATGCAATTCAATTTGGTCTATTGGATGGATGTCTTTGGAGAGAACTTCCATATTGGTCCTGATGCAATTAGCAGCTAACTGTGGTTGTTGCATTGTGGGCTTGAAGTGACTAAGAATCATTTTCCCTTATTGGATATCATATGCTACCATTAGCCTTTGTTGATTTGTGGGAGATGTCCTCATCAAGTGATTATAAAGTTGAATTCTCACAGTATCATTCTTTGCCTTTATTTCAGTGAAGGTTCTCTTAATATATGAACCTTGCTTTCTTTGTTGCTTGTTTTGAGGCCTGGCGGATGAAACTTCCACACTATGTTGCCTCTCTAGCTCTTGCTAATATGAGCTAGTTGATGTGCCCACTATTGGAGAAGTTTGTTGCTCAGTCATTCCCTCACCCCTTAGGTTTCCTGTTGTTTCTTCCAAGAGTTCCTCTTTAGAGTAAGGATTCAACCTTTGCCTCTTTTCCCCTGGCTGTTCTGCTGGTCCACTGATAGGTGTGCCTTCTTCTCTGTCTCTTTCCTTGTTTTTTTCCTCGTTTAGAGGAGTTTGTAGTGCAGGGGTTTTTGGTACCCTGGTTTGAACTAGAGGAGCTTTCCCTTGACCTTGCTCTTTTGATGTAGCTGGCTAGTCTGTCATTATTTCCTGCTCCGTGTCTATTATCTCCTTGCCCTTAGCTGACCCAGTGTTGGCTCTTTGTGTAGGCTACTGAGAATTCCTGGCAAAGGATGTGTCACCTCCTATGTGTTGAGGTAGCTTGAAGGATACCTGTCCAAAAGAGTCCAGGTCAAGCATTTTTTCAAGCTCTTTCATGGCTTTTTCCAATTTCTCTTCCTTAGTGATTTCTTCAACTAATGTGCCTTCTAACCATTCTTGTTGATTAGCATACTGTAGAATTTCAGGGATCTTGTGATGGACGTATGCTGGTAGCTTGTTTTTCACTTTCCTATAACTTATGAAATGATTGGGTCATATGGTAGCCAATAAAAACTTTGTTTCAGCTTAAGTCGCTCCCCTAAAATCCTATCAGCCTCTTCCCAGGCTTCCCTTTTATTGAAGACAAAAGGGCCCAGTTGATTTCTTATTTTGAGTTGTGCCTTTTTCTTAGCACTGCAGAAGTGTAAGTCTGCATGGATAAACTGCCTGAAGTACTCCAGTGCAAACAGTCTCATGGGCACAAATTTGGGTAGCTTGTAGGGGCACAATTCACAGCCATATATTCTTATTTCAGTGTGATTCTGGTATAAGTACCAGTCACCTATATTGTAGTTCTTGGAGAGCTGTAAAATTTTCTGCATTTCACCAGAGAGTCTGGAAAGAGGAGTTGTCATCAATAAAGAAGAGGCTGGATGTATGAATAGTTCAATGAATTCACAGTAGGTATAAGGGGAGTCATGAACACGGTGGAAGACTGAGGTCCAGAATATTACAGACCTTCACTCTCCTTTGCAATCCAATTTTATAAGGGGGATTTGAAAACTATCTGGTTGATTGTACAACAACAAATGATATATGTATGAGGTGTATTTAAACACTATTTCTCTATCTAGGCTCATGAATTGTTCATGGATCTTATCAGCTATGAAGGTGGCATAATCATACTTGGCAGCAGGGGGTTGTCCTGGAGTAAATATTGACAAGAGAACCAAGGTGGTCTCATCAACATATTCACTGGTTTTAAATCCTAAAATGTAGGATATCATGTCAACAAGGAACTTTCTTGTTTCTATGAACCAAGTATCTAGGTAAGGAGGTGGGCCTCGGTGCTGGCAATCTAGTCTCATGAACAATTGAGTTAATCTAGTTATCTCTAAACTGGGCAGTTTAGCACCTTGGTTAAGCAAGAATCCCATAGAAAGAGGAGCCAGAGGCTGAGTTGGCTTGAAGTGCAGCATCTCATTGATGGATTCAGGGGTGATATAAAAGAGGACATTTCCAGAAGGGGCCATCACTGCCTTTTGAGTAGGCTCATAATTAGCACAGCATTGGTGGATGAGGTCAGGGAATACATTCACTGAAGGGAGGTAGTACATGGGCATGTTGGACTCCCAAATTCCATAAGCATCAGCATTTTTGCGGTAGCTATTCCTTATTTCACAAAAAGCTTGGAGGTGAGGCTTTTGGCCAATTAAGTCATTAACCTGAAAATCCCTGTCATCTAAAGGTATCCATTCCATTTCTTTGTGTGGTGCATTAAGGGGCGCAATATTGAGGGCCACGGGCGCAGGGGCTTCCATGTTTGCTCAGTTCCCTGTGATTTTCAAAGTAGAATTTGGGTCTTCGTGGCACAAAATAGACAAAAACGATGGTGGAATGTCTTTTCTCAGAATTACAAGAGGATTTTAGCTTGCATTTCGGCTTTTTAGGTAAAATTTACAGAAGAAACACAAAAATATAGGGTTGGGAAGCGGAAATGGATTAAATACCTGGGTTTTGGATGCGCACGAGAGCAGTTTACAAGGTAATTGACTAGCAGCAGCAAGAGACTGGTCTTTGTTGGTTGGGGGTGATGGATTGTAGCTCGCGTGACCATTTGGACGTTGATTTGCATGCACAGGCTCCATAAAAACAACAAATATAAATGGACGAAAAAAACACTTTCACGGGTTTTTTAACAAAAATTTGGCTTTACGAGTTTTTTGGCGCTTTTTTGTGATGATGCCATCATGATGTGAGATTTTGTCATGTAGCAAGGTACGGAAGATGACGTGGCAGATGATGTGGTAGATGACATGGCGGTGAGGTGGTGGATGACGTGGGCGATAACATGGATGATGACGTCAGCAGGGGGAGCGGGGGGCGGTATATGGTATTTCCCGCACCGGTTTTGGACATAAGTTGTTTTGGGCAGATCGGTCGCGATAACACCCGGCAGGCGCCACGTGTTTTCTGCACGGCAGCAAAACCGCCATTTTCCCTGAAGCTAATGTTCGGCAATTGGAGGGGTTACGATATTGTTGTGGGACGTCAGATGGGGAGGCCCGGATCCGACGGTTGACGACGATTGGAGCTGGCGGCGAATTATGGTGCGTGACCCGTATGATATGAGCAATGTATTAACAGCTTCGTGGCTATTGTAGTTGGCTGCAGGGAGGTTTAAGTATTGATTAACCAAACATTAATCAAACTTTATAAATGTGCACGTGGGAAGGGTTGTCCATAAGGTTTCGGATAAAACTTGGACCCCCTTAAAACATGAGTATATGGCTATAACTAAGCCCGGGGTGGGATATTAAAATTTTTTAGTTTTTTATGTATTTTATATAGTACGAGCATGGGGGGAAAGTATAGGGATTCATATAATATAGTTAATATGTTAATATGAAATTTTGAAATGATATGATAATGAGCACTAAGATGTACAGTGAAAATTAGGCTATAGGGAGAGTCAAAAGAAGAAAGATTTGACACAAGAAATGTGGTTTCTTGCTTTAAGCAAAATGTCATTGTTCTTAAACCTTTTTCATCAAATGGAGTGTTCTTAGGAGTATTGAGGAGATCTCAATATCCTGGGGGAAGGTTAGTGAGTGATTGTTGTGAGAGGAATGAGGGGAAGTTAGATGTGCATCACTTGATCTGTCACCACATCGTTGCTATGGTGTTGATGATGATAATGATATGAATCACCTTTGAAAGACAAAGTTACTCATGAACCTGCTTCTACAACATCAAAACTGCCTACCCAGCCTATTGTTCCTAACATTTTTTCTTCCTTTTCTTTGGGTGCATTTGAACTAGCAAACCCTTACTCTCTTCTTTTATTTTAACTGCCATTCTATCTAAGTCTACCCTTATTTCTTCCAAGGGATCAGATTTAGCTGTTCAGACCCTTTGCTTCTCTACCTAACTATTTGTCTGCCAAGCTTGAATTGTTTGGACAGACTTTATTCACTATCTCTAAAACAAGAAATTTAAACATGAACTGGCAAAGATTGAGCTGTTTGGCCTTCCATCAACTATGGTAAGAGTCTACCAACTGTACACAATGGGATTCTTATGCAAAAATAGAATAGTAGTGGTATTTTGGACTAGTACACTTTCCTGGTCTTTTCTTTGGGGTTCATTTCTTTTCTTTTGACCAATTCATTCTTTTTTCCCTTTGATCTTTCTTTTAGGGCATACCCTCCTTTCATATTTTAATTTTTTGGTTTTTATTCAAAATATGGAACCTTTGCAACATGGAAAGGATGAACATATTTGGCATTTCATCAGTCAATCATGAAATATGACACCTATTGGTATAGAAGCATAACAAAACCCATGTAGCAAGGCATACAAAAAATAAATTTATTCTCTTCTATTACATCATTTACATTAGTCATAATTACATGTCATTATGAAGCCCAAACCTAGTTACACTTTTATTCAACACTCCCTCTTAACTAGAGAGGTATTCATAATGGTACTTCGTCATTCTCAATCTGAAGAATTTCTCATAAGAAGAATAGGAGTTGCAATCCATATGTTATAACATCATTTCAACCAACATTGTTTTCATATAGAAAAGCCTTGCCTAACAACTCTATATCTCACTTAGATCATAGAACAACGTTGTTGAGACCAATGACTGATAGACACACGTCATCATTGTCTCTCTTCAGGTCATACCCACCCAGGTGTTCTCCGAGTATGCCCTACTAGGAATATTCTCATCTTGGGTTCCTAGCCCTCAAGAATATTGATCCTCTTCCCCACTCTTGTCTTGGATTCCCTACCACATCCTAAAAGAGTGTCGGATGCTAGTTAATTACATAATCCTTGAGTCTTTCTTCCAAACTGAAGACAAGAATGTTGTTTCTATCTCTCCCTCTTAACCAAGGATAAGTTCCAAGTTTCTATTTACTCAGAAACTTACTCATGTTCCTTAACTCATAGGAACTTTCCAAAGCTTCCTCTTAAATAGGGACTCTATCATCAGTACTTTATAGGGTCTTCTAGTTTCCTGATGATCCATAACCTTGATTTCATCACTTTCTTCATATGTAGGGTCCAACCATTCATCACTTTCCTTGATCATGTCATTTCTTCTTTTCTCGGAAAGTATCCTCCTTGGCTTTACATCCAGGGCTTCCTTCATAGGGCCATCTATCTTCACATTTCCTTCAATAGTGATTACTCTAGATCACAAGGTACATAGTTGTGACATCCTTCATAACTTTCCTTACCATGGCCCTGCACACATACCCAGACTTTCTCCAAGAGGACAGAAACCAAAAACAAATCGCATATTACCTTTTGGTGATGGAATTTTCTAGTGACATATTCCTATAGATATCAACATCTTGCATACATGTTGACATATCTCCCAAGGATATCTATTGTCAAGGGTTTTCAAATTTTTCAAAATTCCATCAGTGTCTTCATATATTTTCGGGAGATTTCCTAGTCAAATCTTCCTAATCCTTTGGATGTTGATTTCCTTCATCATGGTTACATATTCCACAATTTCTTCCTTCCTCACACATTCCATTCCCAGGAACTTCCAATCAGAGTTCCTTAATTGTATTTAACCACCTCATACTTCATATGAGGACATATTATGTGATTTCATCTAGTGTGACTTATGCCTTCCTGCATCCTTTCAGAGGAGGAGATCCTTTTTCTCTTGATTGTGCTTGATCCATGTTATTCACAACCATATGACATGACATTACAACATTAAACACAAGCATACTGATCTGATATTGATCTAAGACAAATAATTAAGGTATTACAGACTCATGTGCCTCGATGTGCCTATGTTATTTTATGCAACGTATCGACAAGATTGCGAAATACACAAACACTAAAGCAGTTAGAGAAAACATAATAGGAAAACATGTAAACACAACAAGTTTAATAAGGAGTTCACCCAATACTCCTGGGCTACGTCTCCCAATCCAGACTTCAATGGTGGCCTCTCTATTATGTTTTCAAAAGAATATTTTTTACAATGGTGAGCTTAATTTGAGTCTCACACAACATATATAAATTAGCAAGACTGTACTTCGATGCCACAAGTCTTTGGAGTACACAGACTCTACTTACTGAAACTCGACCTCTATTGGTCATAGTAATATGAGCCCAATCTGAGACTCATACATGACAGGCATATACAGAGGAGTTCGCTTGAACCTCTCAAGTCTTCTCTAGAGTACACAGACTCTCTGACTCTCTTTGGCTCTGTTTGGCTCGATGTTGCCTTTTTTCTTCAGCAAGTTAGCTCGACTCCTCCTCTCTACTCTTAGCTTGTTGCGTTTAACTTACTTTCCTCTCTCTCGTCAGTTCATGGCTTTAAAGCCAATCTGCTTTCTGACTGTTCGTTTCTACTTCCCGAATTTCTAGTTTCCCTACCTCTTTCCATCTAAATCCATCTATTATGCGTACTCATCACTGTATAATGCCTCACAGGGAGGCGACCACCTATTGTGTAACAAACAGAGTGTCAGTTCTCTTGGATGTTCTCAAAACGACCGTTTATTCCGTTAACTCCAAGAATGCCCGCGAAACACGACCTTCTACCAACACATCATCCACTTCGGACTTCAAACCTTATACAACTCTGCCTGTTTACCTCATCAAATATGGTCATCCATCGGAACGCATCTCCAACGTTGATATGGAGCCTCCAGATCCAACGGTCGTCACCCATATCGGGCGGATAAGTAACATGACATTTACCCATCCAATGTGAGTGGTTTTATCTCTCTTCCACCGGACGCGTGGCACCCATTATGTGGCATCGGGAGGGACTCGGTTGAAACTACTTACAACTCGAAGCCCTTCTGATATTCTGCCAGTTTTTGTGGGACCCCTCCTCTGACAGAATCCGCGTGATATCTGTTGCATTTTATAACATTTCGGGTCCGGGCGCTCGGGGCTTTTCCTTCTTTTAGGAGTTTTCCTGGTGATACGCGATTGTCGCTAATCACATATCAGAAACTACCCCCATTTCTTAATTTGACCTCTGGTTTTGCTAATTTGTGGCAATGCACGTTACCATGGGTCGACGGTCTACGCGCTTGACCGAGGGTCCTCGTAGCTCCGCGCTAATCACAAATTACAATTGTTTCGAGGATATCTCTAATAAGCTTGATCTTTATAAGACTTTGAAACTTTGGAATGATTTTTAAAAAGTTCATGAAAGCTTAGATAGTGTTATAGGATCCAATTCGGATCATGGCCTTCCCACTAAAAAAAAGTTTTTGGACCACCAAAAGTTGGTTTTTAAGCATCAGTCAAGTGAGGGTATAAATTCCTTGCTTGCCCAATTTCTATCCATTTTGCACTGCTTGGTTTTGAACCTTTGAGCCTAATCTTGAGGTACTCAACATCCCCTCTGCGCGTAGTTCTCACCTTCTTGTCCAGAACTGTATCTTCCTACAATTCATTGAAATATTCAGGCAACAGATCATCAACAAAAGGCAATTGACTCTGCTTTTCGGGATCTTCAATCAATGAAGGTTCAAATAGTCTCAAACTTTCTGCATTAACAACTGAATAGATGTGCATGTAAGCTGGCAAATCAAGGTGAAAAGTATTCTCACCAATTTTCTCAAGTATCTTGAAAGGTCCATACCTTATTGGCTTTAGCTTCTTACCTTCACCTTGCATTCTGTCCTTGTTGATATACAGCCAAACTTGATCACCAACTTGGAAACTATGCTCAATCCGATGCTTATCATGCCTTACCTTGTACTTGGCTTGGCTCTTTTCTAGTTGTTCCTGTACTGCCTGGTGAATCTCTTGGATTTGTTCAATGAACTTCGTTGCCTTGTCCACATCCTATGTCCATCAACCGTTATGTCTTTACCAAAGACAAAATCCAAGGGAGACCTTGGTGTGAAACCAAAACAAGTCTCAAAAGGAGATATCTGTGTAGAAGAATGTTTAGCTTGGTTGTAAGCATGATACACATAACATAGGTGTTCATCCCAAAGATTTTGATGCTTGCTACAATAGCCTCTGAGCAACTGGATCATTGTCCTATTGACCACTTCTGTTTGGCCATTTGTTTGTGGATGAAAAGTTGTGCTCTTCTTTAGTCTGGTGTCCATCAATTCCCACAGACTCGACCAAAATTTCCCAACAAAACAGGAGTCTCGATCAAATATAATGGAAGTGGGTAATCCAAAATGAACCCATACCTTTTCTAGATTTAGGCAGTCCCCCAATGAAGTCCATGGAAACACTTTCCCAAGGATGAGAAGGAACCGGTAGTGGAGTGTATAAACCTAGTTTTCTATTGTTGGGCTTGCTTTTTGCACACATGGTACACCCTCTTACATATATAGAAAATGTTTCATTCATTTTTGGCCAATAACAAAATCTTTGCAGTTGTGCAACTGTTTTACTTACACCAAAGTGACGTGATATTAGAGAAGTGTGTGCTTCTCGAATTATCTTTACTCTTTCAGTTTGTGGAATGCATAACTTTCCAAAATGATACAAGAGTTGGTCATTAACATGATAATCTAATTCTTCTACTTGTTTTCCATGGCTTAAAGTTGCATATACATCTTTAAAATCTATATCTTGAGCATATTGTTCAATGTAGCTGTTACACAGTAATTTGTCACCATTGGTCACCATCCCTGTTACCCCTGTTTTCGTACATTGGAGGATACATTCCGGGACCTGTGAGCAGTGACATAACCTAAAAACACTTGCATTATGTTCCCCTAAGTATGTACTTCATGTTCCCTGAAGACACCTTCTGCAAATTATCCCTGAAAAGTGCCCTTTTTCCATTGGCGCAGGTACACAGTGTCTTATCCGCGCCAATCACTGAGATCCTCAAAAAGGGGCGCGCCCATTGGCGCTCTGTCCTAGAACAACACTCGCGCCAACTAAGTTTGGTAATGATTTTTGGCAAACGCGCACCCATATGTTTTTTCCTTTCAGATCATGAAGTCTTTTGAGGGAAAAAATCCATCTGATAGAGGTCGAGAGTCATCATCTATCCTTGACATCTATCCTCAGTAGCTTTTCGGAGATAATGTCGATCCACAATGGGCGTCCTGATGCATTGAATCTTCCTCCCTTCTCCATTTATAAAAGTCTGTCCTCATGCATTAGACAAGCTAGTTCTGGAGTTCTGGAGTAATGCTAGTTGTGATTATGCTTGTCTGGAGTGATAGTAAGAGTCTTGAAGCATAGGGAGGTTATGCTGCCGGAATCCTGAGAGAGAGAAGGTCTATGCAAGGCATACATAGCTGCTCGCCCAGCCAGAGAATAGGTTCAACGTCAGAACCTTGGTTGTATCTTTCTCTGCCTATTATTCATTAATAAACGACTGCTATTATGGTTCCAATCTCATTGCCTATTATGATGTTTGACTTATTTCCTTTCTGACTGAAATATAGTTGTACTTTGGTGGATTTTATGCTTGTAGTTGTCTCAGTCTTTGCATGTGCAAGTGTCCGTTCGCGAGGATCGCTAGGATTGTGACCTACTGAAGCAAGGGAGCCGGAGGGTCAACTCTAATTCGACATTTGCATTGGATTCCAGGTTGGTCTTCGTAATCCACCTTTTAGTATACAACTAGGAACTTGCATAGCAGCGTGAATTGATTGTTGCTAGACCCATTTTGGGCTAGTGGGATCGCCTCTGTCCGCAGAGGGGATTTACCTGTTTAACAATGACATGGACATCAATCCCACAAATATTATCAAGGGCTAAGGATATGATAAATCACTCACAGAGTCCAATCATGTTGCACTAGAAATGTGCACTAATGAAGATCTTTGTAGCATATGTGGAGAGGAGAATCCAAAATAACCTCCTTCTTTAGACGAAGAGAACCCATAAGAACCTCTTCATCCTAGAATAGATAACCCATAAGAACCTCTCATTCTAGTTGGAAGGAATCCACAAGAACCCTTCCCACCAGATGGAGAGAATCCACAATAACCCTTCTAGGAGGACCTTTCAAAGTTTCAAAACTCATCATGGTATCATGATATCTTATTCTTGTTGTAGAACCTAAAATGTTGACCTAAAGTGCCTAAGGCCAAATGGAGGTCCCTGAAGTGAAAGGAAATCAAGTACTACATTTTGTATGAAGGATTATATTAGAAAGACCCTGTATGTATCCTACTTATTTGTGTGACCGAGGATCTAGTACAAGAGATCGTTTTAGTGTTCCATTGGGGTTTGTGTGGAGGACATCAAGCATGGAAGGTCACGACCTACAAAATATTGAGAGAATGATATTATTGGCCTTCCTTATTCAAGGATACAATTTTTGTTATTAGGGCTTGTCTAGTATGTCAGATGTTTGTAGGAAAATAGAAACCTAGATCTCTTCCACTTAAGCCAATCAAAGTTTAGGCTCCATTTCATTAGTGGGGACTAGATTTAATTAGAGAGATACATTCAAATTCAAGCAGGAAACACAAATACATCCTAATGAACACTGACCATTTCACTAAGTGAGTAGAAGTTATTTTCACCCATAAGGCTAACGATAAAGTCATCATAGCTTTCCTAGAAGATAACATTCTCTCCCATTTGGATGTCTTAGGAGGCTAGTCATGGATAATGCCCAAACATTCAAGTATTTTAAGATGATGCAATTATGTCAAGGCCACAACAAAAAGTTGGTGTATTCCATAACATATTATCCTCAAGGAAATGGGTTTGAAAAGTCATCAAACAAGAACCTAATGAGAATTGTCAAAAGAATGCTGGATTGGAATAAAAAGAGTTAGGATACAAATCTCAAATATGCACTATTGGGGGATAGAATTAGTGTCAAGGGAGAAATTGACACCTCACCTTATTAGCTAATTTATGGTATCGATGTCATTTTTCCTATGAATCTTACCTTTGGATTGGCCCATTCCGAGTACAAGAGGTTCTGTATAATAATATTTATCATCTGGAAAAACTTGATGGAGATTACCTTAGGAATCTTGTCAATGGAAGGTTTCTAAAGAAATTCTTCACTTGAATGAAATCTAAAAAAATAATAAAATAAAGTGAAAAGAAAGAAAATAAATTTTAAGAATAGAAAAAAAACAAATAATCAAATATTCTTGGGAGTTTTCTCCTATAAGTGGTGAAATTTTGAGTTTCAAAAAGTCACAAGAAGAGACAAATTCCTTTTCAAGCAGACTCCACAACCCAATGAATGAAGGGACTAGAACTGCAAGATCTCAATACATTGCAGGGGCTTGTTATCCCTAATACTGTTGATGTTGGTGTCAAAAATATAACACCACTTTGCAAAATTTGACTTGAAGGCGCAATGTTGGCATCTATGGTTAAATATGGCTCAGAGGGAAAAAGAGTGTTGAATTTGGCCCGTTGGGTGTTGTCATCCACAAGCATTGACACCATACTTTCGTTGTCATTGGGCATCGGCACAATGCATTTCACTACAACCCATGGGTATTGGGCATCGATGAAAGTGATCACCACCCAAATATAATGACGGGAGAACCCTCCCATCAAAAGGCTAGGATATCCCCACGCCATTAAGTTGCTAACATTAACCTTTTTGGGATGATGTAGAGGAGCCACTTTTCGGCCCCTTGTGCCCTTCACATGCACCCATAACTTTCAAAGGGAGGCCTCCCAGTCATGCAAAATGTTGCCACGTGTCCTCCACATGGGAAACCCGCTCACCACCTTAGTGCACCACACTCGTTTCATCTATAGTCTAATCACCCACCTAATCATTTGCCATGCAACTGCTCCACCTTCCTAGGAAGCCTCCACATGTCCTTCCCTAGCTCTTACGCACATCAGCATGAATTCACCGAAGCTCTAGGAAAACTTGCCCACCGGAATATCCAACAAGTGGGAGGATAGGTCATCCAACGACGCATATCTCTCTACACCGCAAAGTAGCATGGTCAATAACCTAGCTAAGGGATGCGGAGGGGGACATGTGTTAGCCTCTTGTGCCCTTTGCACCACTCCACAAATTTCAAACACCAGCCATCTAACCTTGCAAAATGTCGACACATTGCCTCTCCATGTAAATCGCTTACTCATTAATTCCATGCCCATCACACTGCTAGAATTGAAAGTTCGAGGGCTCAAAGAGAATACTGATGAGACTATGTAGTCTCAAAAAAATCTTGATATACTAATAGTGCAAGTAGAATCCCTAACAGTGTTCGAAGATGAAAAAAAGTTGCAAGCATTGCTTACATCTTGAGATAAAGAGTTAAAGGCCAAAGAAGAGGAACTGTAGAACACTAAGAGAGAAGTGTATCAAGCCTAGGAAGATAAAGGAAAGGTTTATGTTGAATTAGAGGTTCTGAGGACAAAACATCCCAATAAAACAAACTCCAAAGCTGCTAGAAGGAACATTGGGAAAATATCATGAAACTAGTGAAAAAGCAATGGGGACAATTGGAATTGATCAAAGAAAAGATAAAAATTGCCAAGTTAGCTCGCAGAGAAATGAATACACTCAAGGGGCTCAACGGTGAAACTCCAACCAAATCCATAGTAGTTATAAATTTTCTTAACCACATGACCATGGATGAAGTTACAAGGGTGGAACTTGATAGATCTCATCTAGTGGCCAGGGCTAATTAAATGAAAAAAAAGCATAAATAAATAATATTGGTGGAAAAGAAAGTAGAAGACATCGTGAATGAGATAAAATATTTTAAAGCTAGTTGTGAGGTGTTATATAAGAGGAATTTCCCACCTATCTTTGATGGACATGGTGATGTCTACTCTAAAGAATTCCTTATGAATAGTATGAATGCTACTAAGGAAGACCAAAGAAGCTTTAGAGAGGATGATTGTCCATTGAAAGGAAATAATATCGTGAAATTATATGAAGATCATTTTGAGCTGTTGTTCACACTAAAGACCATATTTAAGGAGCTAGGTAAAGTGGCTTATGAGCTAGTCACAACCTCAGAGGGATACATCGTGGAGGCACATGCATGCGACGTTCCAATAGGAAATGAATGGAAAAGCATGTCCAACTTGTACAATTTGGCTATTCAAAAGGGATTCCCACCAACAATATAGCGAGTGTCAATAGAAGTAGGGTCCAACTCAAGATCCCCGATGTAGTAATAGACACAACAATAGGTGTGACCTTAGTAGTTGGCACGGTCGTCGGCATGATCGTTGGCACCATCAACAAATCAACCTCAGTAGCGCTCAAATCAGACAATAGGCACCACATGACCAAGAGAGATAAGACCCAACAAGCATCCAAGGGAGAGAAAGAAAATATATTATAGAAAAATATAAAGCGACCCACTCTATAATTGGTAGATCCTTCAAGAAACTTTTAGGATAAGATAGTTACAATTTAGCTAGCAATTTTGTAAAGAAACTTAGTGGTTTTTCAGATACCACTAGAGGTTTAGGGTGGGTTCTTGGTCTTTGAGTGCTTATATATATGCCTCGTTTTATAATTCAAGGGGTGATAAATTCTGGGTTGTAGGAAATCTCTATCAATTTTTTTTTTTTGAATTGTTAGGAGGTTTTGAAGCTATTCGGAGAAGGAATTATGCAATGACTCTTGGGTTGTCTACCTTCTTCTTTTCAAGTAATTTCATGTACCCACCTCATTTTTGAAACTTTTCTACACATGAATACAATTTTATGCAATTTTCATGGTAATTTGTGTTGTAAACTTGATTTGTTATAATGATGATGTAAAATTGCTAAATTGAAGTGAATTTTGGCATTAGTATGATGGTTTAATTTAGTTTTTGCAAACTTTATCAAGGTTGTTTGAAGAGTATCTTGAGTTCTTTGATAGGTTTTACAAGGGTTTTAAAAGAAATGACAGGTTTCAAAAATATTGTGTTTTCTAGTAATTGAATTCTTAATTGCTTAACTACCCACCAGATTTTGATAGGCTTAAAGGAATTCTTTATTTCTCCTTTAGAATCGCTGAGATTTATTCTCCATTTTTCCCACATTAAATTTTCAAAACCACTCATGTCAAAATTAAGGGTCATGAATGCTCCAACTTATGATTAGTAGAAATACATCCCAACAAAATTTTATTAATAGTTGATAGTTTTTCCCTTAACCCAGATTCTTAAAAGAAGATTTGTATTTCAACATAAATTAGTGTTTAATTTTAAAAGGATTTATGTATAATATTTGTTCTTTCTTGGAAACTCATCATAAATGTGGAATGTATATGATAATTAGACTTTAATCCATCCTATATCAGATAGACTACGATTATTTGTCACCACTTTTAAAGTTATAATAATCCCATGCAAAAAGATACATTGTTGCATAAATATCAGAATACTCATTCAATGGTTGTAATAGTTCTTCATATTATCCCTTTTTCTTGTGTCACTTTAAAGGAGAAAATGAGATGCATGAGACTTAAACCTTAATTCTAAATTTGAAACATTTGCTAGATTCAAGTTAGAGCTACTCAATCATTTCATGACAATGTATTCGCAGGAAAAATATGAATATATGATCTTATTTGTTACAATTTTGAGTCATCTATATTTCTTTGTTGAAGTTTTAGGCCAAGGGCAAACGAACTAAAACATTGAGCCTAGAAACTACATAAATAGAAATTACTATTTCTTTGTCTTAAAACTATATATATATATATATATATATATATATATATTATATAATATATATATTTATATGATGTAAATAAATTAATTTATTATTAAGTAATTTAACAAACAATCAAATTATCTTTTTAAACTAACCATGTTAGTATAGTATGGTTTTTCTGGATATTTTTCTTATTCCTATCTTTTTCTTTTTCGTAAATGAACATAAGATTATTATTTTAAGTGAATATATATACATTATCTAAATAAATAAATTAAATTATTTTTAAATAAACTAATCATTACGTTGTTCAAATATTTTTCCTTAAGTATAATATATAATTAATATTAATAAAAATAAATAAATTTGATAAACAATAAACTAATTTGGTATTATGTATATAATAATTTTTTACCCTAACTTTTGGCTTAAACAACCAATATATATATATATATATATATTATAATTATTATATATTATATATATAAAATATATATATATATAATTAATAATGATATAAAAATTAATAAAAATAAAAATACTAACTCTTAATTCAATCTATTTGTACGTATTTAACTTGGTTCCAAATAAATTATTATTATATAAAAATAATATTAAGAAAATTTGACCTAGGTCCTAGTGTCAAAAATTAGCCGTTATTTTTTACCTGTTGGAGTCTCTACTCAGATTATTTAACATGTTGGACTAGATCCGATGAACCACACTGGTTGGTTCCAAACGCGTCGATATGTGATTTACGCGGAAACTCTTCTTATAACTATAATGAATCACAGAGGCCTCAATTCTACAATTCTTAAATATAATAATTAATATTAAGAATAAAGATTTTTATATAATTTTGTTAAGAATTTTAAATAAATAAACTCTTATTTTATTTAATTTTTACCGACTTTAACTTATTTCCACCAATAAAGTATTAAATATTGGGAATAATAATAACAATAAGAATAATAATAATAATTTAACAGGGTCCTTGGGTCAAAATTAGACGTTAATCGGTTTTAGCTGTTGGAATCTCTACTCTAACTATTTAAAGGGCTAGACTAGATCTGTCTCTTCAACTTGTCCTGACGATGAACCACACTAGTTGGTTCGAAATGCTTCGGCAAAGGTCTTTCTTTATGTGATTTACGCCGAAATTCTTCTTATAACTATGATGAATCACAGAAGCCTCAATTCTACAATTATGAGCAATGTTTGATATAACAATAGATGGCTATACACACCAATTTAAATAGAATATCATTAAGGTAAGGAAAAACTAAGATCACACTTAAATGTTTCCAAGCTCTGCACTACAACAAAACAAGCTCTGCACTACAACAAAACATAGTCCTACTTTGGGCCCAACACAACCTTCAATTAAAATTTAATAATATAAATCACTAATTAATTAATATCACCCAACTAGTATAGAATTGAAATACCCATAACAAAAATATAAGAACATTGCAAACCACCATTTAGTGAAAAACTTTTAAAACACTTCATCAACGAACCTTACCATGATATTACTAGTTGCTTCGAGAGGCGCCTTTTACACCCTGTATGACCCCGATGTGTAAGTATGTCACATCCTCAAAAAAAAATAAAAATATTGTTTACTAATGTGGCCAAAACATTAGCTTGAATCTTAAATTATGTATAACTTTTTAACCTTATTAATGGACTAAGAAGAATTATTTAAATATATCAATAGATCTCTGCGGTTCTTCGGCAACGAACTCGTCGGTTCTTCGGCAATAGATCTCGTCTGCGGTTATTCGGCAATAGATCTCGTCGTATATTGTTAAAGGCAACGAACTTCGGCAACTAGATAGATCTCGTCTACGGTTCTACAGTGATCTATCTATCTCCCGTCTGCGGTGATCTATCTCCCGTCTGCGGTTCTACGGTGATCTATCTCCCGTCTGCGGTTCTATCGGTGATCATTCTCGTCTGCGGTTCTACCGATCTATCTCCCGTAGATCTCGTCTGCGGTTTCGTCTGTGGTTCTACGGTGATCATGAATTGAATCTGCAGTATAGATCTGGTGCAGATCTATAGATCTGGGGCCTGCTCGCATTTACAGTTTATTTCACGGCTAGGTTTTAGATCTGAGGCTAGATCTAGGCGGCTAATTTCTGCAGTCAGATCTAGATCTAATCTTATCTTCTGTCTTATTTGTCTGCGGCTAGGTTCTACGAGCAAGTAAAATATGGCTCCGAGCTTCGCAAAAATAACTGGTGGCTCATCCGCCTCTGAAGGGCAATCTCTTGCCCATATCGTGAGTGAAGCCCCAGCTCCCACTATCCAAGTGGTCCAGGACTCACTCGATGAAGCTTTGAAGTTCTCCGAAAGTGCCCTAATTTACCCGTTCAATGGTTTTTGGCCGCGGCTGATAGCACTCCACAATTGGATCTCGGAGGTATGGAAGCCTATCATTTCTGATGAAATTAATATCTACCCTTGTGCTAGAGGTTTCTTTATAGTAGATTTCGAAAATCCTGAAAGTAGACAATGTATTCTAGATTCCGGCCCTTGGTTTTGGGAAAAATCAGGCCTATTCATGAAGCCATGGAACCCATCATTCGATCCCTCTACAGCAGTGATAACCTCAGCACCAGTTTGGGTGAGATTGCCAAGCCTACCCTTGCATCTCTGGAATCTCTCCTCGCTAAAAGCCATCGGAAATGCAATTGGGAAATTTTACGCAGGTGCCCAGAAACAGAAGAAATGCCGAAACCACCTATGCACGCATCTGTGTGGAAATGGATTTCAGCCCGGATTCCCAGCTGAAAAAAACCTAACAAGTAAAGACTATGTGTGGAACCAGAAGCTTGATTATGAAAGTGTCATCTTCAGATGTCGATCGTGCTTTGAGACAGGGCATCTAGCCAAAAATTGCCCAAAAGCCTCTGAGAAAAATTTTGCTAGAAAAAACCATCACAGATCTACATGGTGGGAAGGAGCACAAAAAGAACACTACATTGTCATCAAAGAAGAAGAATATTCTAGAGAAAATGAGTCACAAGAAATCAAGGAAGAAGGAAACAACTCTCAAAACAAGCAAGGAGAAAGCCCGCCCCAACAAATCAACAGTTATGAGGATTTGATTACCGCGGAAAATAAATCTTCATTTAATAGCAAATTAGATCTCCTAAACCAAACTTCTTCTTCGACTATTTTCAAAAGAACGAACACAATAGATCGCGAAGCTAAGACACCAATGTCTCAAGAACCAGAAGAGATGAAGGAGATGCAAGACAAAGGAAGTTGGAACACCGTAGAGAAAAGAAAGAAAGCTACAACACCAATCTCGCCAAGAAAGACGAGGAGCCAGACAAGTAAAAATTAAGAAAATTGTAGGTCCGATAGACCAATTTGGTCTCAGTGGACGTTAACCATCATCATCATCATCATCATAATTTGAATGGATAATAAATGATCTCATGCATTTAATAGTTCCTTTATCATATACGTGAATTTGAATGGATCATAAATTTACAGAAAAATTTACCACATTAAAATTCCAAATTAGGTAAAATATTAAACATCTTTACTCAAATTTACTAGAGTTAATAACATCAGGCTTAAATCAAAGGAAAAAGGTTAATTCAACACATAATGTAAAATCTTGCTCCAAAATCTTTTAATATTTCTTTTGATTAAATATTTGTAAAATGAATCTTTAAAGGGAAAAACCATATCCTATGGATATATTAAAGTCTTTAAAGACATAAACATTTCCACATCAAAAGTCTAATATTTTAAAATATTAATTTGATGTAGTTTTATTATAATTTTTGTTATCATGCCATAAAAATCATTATTAAATCTAATATTAATATTATTCAATTTGATAACTTTGGATTAATACAATATCAAATTCAATACGATATTCAATTTGTTATATTATAATATATATGGAGGGAAGAACAAAGGCATAAAGTGATAGAGGTGTAGAGATAGGTAGAGGGAGTGACAAGGGAGATATGGAGAAAAAATGAAGATGAAAGACATAGAGAGAGAGAGAGAGAGAGAGAGAGAGAGAGAACACAACAACAACTGGAACATTCACAAACATTACCATCCAAATCCAAATACATAAACACACAAACCACTCAAAGTATCCAAACACAAACATACAAACCATTCAAGGAAAGAAACACAAATCAAAATAAATAAGAGAATGATATGGTCATGCCAAACAAAGAAAACATAATGTGAATTTTGAATTTTATCTCAAAGATATGCATAATAATGATAATCTAAAAATGTTACATTGTTGCCCTTCACTGGAACCAACTTAGATCCATCTAACACTGAATCTATCATGCACCCAGAAGGATCAAATCCCTAGGTGCAAACCTTTTCTTAAGTTCTACACACCAAAAACAAGATTTACATCTAGAGAAATTTAACCCCTCTTGATAAACCGAGTATTAAATAAATCTAAACTAATATCTTAAAAAATTAAAAATAAAAATTAAAAATATAACCATTTTCTTATTATAAAACGAAAACCTAACATAACAATGCACTTTAAATAAAAACGCTGCCCATCAAATAAAACACCAATATCATACATCATAAACCATAATAATAATAATAATAATAAAGAAAACTTGAACCCTAGTGAGCCATCCTATTTTATCAAATTGAAAAACAAAAAGTGTGGTTTGAAACTCAACGCATAGCGTGAAATTAACCACGAGAGACCGTACTCTGACTTTGTTTAATAGTATTCATTAGATGTGAACATGAAGATGCTTATCACTAAACCTGGTTCGGCTTAATAGTATTCATTAGATGTGAACATGAAGATGCTTATCACTAAACCTTGTTCGGCTTAATGGTATTCATTAGATGTGAACAACTAACGTCGAGGATGGAATTTGACGCCCGTCACGGGGTGATTTGTTGATTTTCCAACGCGCCTAAGTATTTGACATAAATAAAATTAATTTTCCAACGCGCCTAAGTATTTAACATAAATAATTTTTTATAAAAGAACACGTTAATATTTAATTAGTCAATAACCAACATCACTGTTCCCAGACTCTCAACATTTGAGCACGTTATTGTTTGCACGATGTTTCTTTCCATGTCTAATTTAATGGAAAAATTGTTAGAAATCAATTGCATACAAATCTATCGTAACGGAATGAGTGGCGACTTGCCATTCCATGGCGCTTGTAGTGCATGTCGATTTTCATGCCGAAAGGGAAAGCGACCCAGATAACACTGCCCGCCGCGGTATAAATGGTCCAATGGTTGGGTTGTCGATTTTCATGCCGAAAGGGAAAGCGAGCCCGATAGCACTGCCCGCGGCTGTAAAATTGGAACAAATATACGGCTGCCAATGGTTGGGTGGTATTAAATGAATGGGGCTGTATATGCCTACGGTTGAATAACTAATTTGCTAAAATACAGCCCCGCTCAAACTCAACTCATTTATTGCCCATTGGGGCCTACTTATTTTCTTCAGGGCTGTACAAATTACCACACCGTGTCCTGCATCGTAACATCTCATCAGATCGCCCCACCTTGTTTTCCTCTCGATTTCCCGTTACGCAAGAGTGTGAAGGGTGGGCCCTACACGCTCGGTGACTTTAATAGCGCTCCAATTTTCCCCTCATTAAGTCCTCCGGCTATTTAAGGATGTTCATGCCCCTTCCATTTAATCTCGCCTTCCTGTCACTCATTCCATCCTTCATTTTCTACATGTTATATGCAAGGGAGTGTCCTCGTATCTCTGCAACATTTCATCTTTTCAAATTATACTCATTTGTCTTACACTTATAACATTTGTTTTGGACATCGATGCAGGAAATTATGTTCCGCGGCACACACACAACCGCTTGCTTACAGAATGGACAACGGCAGAGGTTTCGCTGAAGTCACAAGTGCACAGAGTGGACAGCGGAAACGTTCACGCAGAGCTGGACGCGGTTGCGGGGCGCAACAGTAGCATAAGTGAAAACGACATCGAGAAGCTCCCGTATGTACAAGCGGTGGTGAAAGACTCTCTGGCCGTGCATCTGCTGGGGCGTCTACCATCATGGGCTTGCCTCTGCACGTAGGGTTGCCACATGGCAAATAGATGTTCGTTCTGGCCGGCACTATCAGTATGGTGAAGATGTGGTCCATTACCCACGACCCGGAGATCTAGGAACGGTCTCATCAGTTTCACCGGGAAAGCTTTCAGTACGGCTTCTTTTTTTTTGGTTTTAAAGAAAGAAAAAACACCGTTCTGCTCATGCAACTGAGGAATCCAGGAGGTAATTTCGGTACAAAAAGGCTCTCAGCGAACATATATGTCACAGAGAATCAAACTAGGTAAGAAAGATGACAACAACCAATCCCACCACTGGCTATCCTTAACAGGATTGTAGGTTCCGCAGAAAGCGTCAAGAATGTGGAAGTCGGAGGAAACGACCTGCGCCTGTTACATTCCATGCCGCTTGGCGAGTGATCCGCCCAGGCAAGTCTTTCGGACTCCGAACTGTTCATCTGGGCCATGAGTGATGGACCACATGCTCACCATCGCCGTCGTGCTCGCCGGAGCCCAACATCCCGTTTGCCATATGCACATCCTCCGTGCAGAGGTGAGCGCGTGATAGGAGAGGACCCAACAGATGCATTCTCAGATACTGTACTCTAACCACCGCTCGCAGATAAGAAAGCTCTTCGATGTCGCCCTCCATCAGGCTTCTGTTGCGGCCAGACAACATTGTCCAGCTCAACGGATATCCTTCACAAGTGGGGAGGAAAACACTAAATTTTTACATAATAAGTGAAAAAAAGGAGCGCATAGAAGAAGAAGATATTATAAATTTCTTTGTAAAGGTAATTCAAGATTTCCACACTTTTTATGAAGAACCAAGCTCTTAGGATCACATTGATGAGCATGATATGTTGGCTCGTATTTCTAATTTGGTCTCCTAAGAGGATCATGATGCCTCATCCCTGTTTTGGAGGGTGATTGTGAAGTAATAAGTTCTTTTAATTTAAACAAGACTTGGGCATTGATTGATTCTTATCACATTTTTATTAATTTTACTGGGATATTATCAAATATGATTGGTGTAGAATGATAGATTATTTTATTATGCATACATATGCTGGAAGAGTAGCTAACTCATTCATTCTTTTTTTAAACGAATTCAATCCATATTCTTTTTCCCATTTTTGACCAACCTCCCTATTTAATATCTCTTATAAGTTGATCACCAAAATTATAACACTTCCAATCAAGTCCATTTCTAAAAATTATATCTAAAAATTAGAATTTGTTAGAGACAAGCAAATTGTGGATAACATCATTCTTGTCCCAGAGTCAATCCATTTAAGCAATGCTCAAGGAGAGAAAGAAATGATTATCAAATTAAATATGGCTAATTCCTTTGATCACAGTCACCTTAAGTTCCTCTTTGCATTAATGGAATAATTTTGGTTTGAAGAAAAGGTAATGCAGTGGGTTTATGCTTGCATATCTCACTTGGTCAATGGAAGGTCCACTAATTTTTCAAAGCATCAAGAGGCCTACAACAATGTTTTCCACTTTCTCCAATTCTATTTATCATAATGGTCAAGTCTTTAAGTAGAGAATTGGATTATCAAAGGAGAAGATAATTGTTCTTAAGAGTTCACTTTGAGTAGACAATCAGATTACAAAAAGAAGCTAATTGTTCCCAGTGTTCACTTTGGGAGAGGTATCAAAAACATCAATCATGCTTAGTTTGGAGATGATACATTATTATTGGGAGGTGCCTTTGTAATCATTACGATGAAATTTCAAAATAGTTTTTTTTAGGCCTCTTGTGCATTGGTTAATAAAAGAAAAAATCAAATACAGACATGGAAGTTCAATAAAGATTTATTGGGAAGCATATCTTGGATGCCTGGTAGCATATAGATGGAAGGAATTTAAATTTAAGCATTCCTATAAGTTTGAAATCCCATTATTATCAGTCTTGGCCCCAATTATCTCCAAATTCAAATCAAATTTTGAACAGTGGGGAGCCTATTAGATCAACCCTACTAGATGTGTGGTTATCATTCAAGCTATATTATTAGTTCTTCCTCTATTTCAATTCTCAACTCTTTTAGTTGCATTGGGGATTCATAGGAAAACATTGCAAGAGATGTGAATCTATGTGGGAAGGGGGAAAACCTAATGCCAAAAAATTCTATCTAGTGAAATGGACCACTATTTGCACCCACAAACTTCAAGGAGGCTTAGGAATTTGAGATCCTTCCTTTATAAACA
This sequence comes from Pinus taeda, assembly GCA_000404065.3. Lineage (NCBI taxonomy): Eukaryota > Viridiplantae > Streptophyta > Pinopsida > Pinales > Pinaceae > Pinus > Pinus taeda. The sequence goes on from APFE031569512.1 coordinate 73,312, forward strand.
TAGTGATTAGAGGAAAAAAAAATTGGAGGCTAATATCGTAGAAAGAAGAATGGTAGAAAAAGGTCATTAAATGTATTTGTTTCTCTAGGGACTAGTAAAGATGTTTAAAGTCTCCCACGTGTGATTAGGGAGGATCCTCAATTTGGAAAGTCATGCAATTAGCTTCATATCTCAAAAAATAACACCCTCTTGGATTCTAGGAAATGATATGTTGATCAATATATGGTGTAGTTAGATACTTCACCACCCTCCGTTGGTTTAAAATCAAGATCTTTGTGCCACTTTGAGATTGTCTTTCCTCTCAAGAAAAGCAGACTATTGTGGATATCTCTTAATGGACTAGTCATGGAACATGGTTAGGCTAGGATCTATGTTAAAATTTTCAACTAG
>APFE031569516.1:0-17758 GCA_000404065.3 Pinus taeda
TCTTTCTTACCCTTCACCGCAAAACCTTCAGGTTGCTTCATGTAGATTTCCTCTTCCAAATCCCCGTGAAGAAATGTCGTCTTCACATCCATCTGTTCTACCTCAAAATCAAAAGCAGCAGCAACAGATAAAAGTAATCTAATCGAAGTTACCTTGGCAACAGGAGAAAAAATATCACCAAAATCAATTCCCGACACCTGGGAATAACCTTTTTCTACCAACCGAGCTTTGTATTTCTCCACCTTCCCTTCTGCATTTTTCTTCTTCTTGAGCACCCATTTGCTACCAATGGGTTTCCTTCTAGCTAGCAACTCCACCAGATCCCAAGCCTCATTTTTGTGCAAAGATGCCATTTCATCAACCATGGCCTCTTTCCAGAGTTTTCTATCCTCTGAATCCACTGCTTCCTTCACAGTTCTGGGATCATCATCAGTAACAGACAAAGCAAGTTTGAACAGAAAGCAGATGGACTATACCTTTCTGGCTGCCTTCTTTCTCGAGCTGATCTTCTCACAGCCGGAGTTTGTGGCTCTTCATCTTCTGATTCCTCCTCTGCTACAGAGTCTGATTCTTCCTCCTTTAGTTCAAACTCTATCTTAACAGGTTCCTTTGGTTGGACTTCATGTTTAATAACAACTTTCACCTCTCTGAACACCACATCTCGACTGTACACAACCTTCCTTGTTACTGGGTTCCAAAGCTTATAACCCTTTAAACCATCCTTATACCCAATAAAGATGCACTTTCAGATTTACTATCCAACTTGGTTCGTTTCTCCTTTGGAACATGTACATATGCATCACATCCAAATACCCTCAGATGTGAAAGAGAGGGTTTCTTACCAGTCCATACCTCTTGTGGAGTCTTATCCTCCAACGCTGATGAAGGTGACCTGTTGACCAAGTAACATGCAGTATCCACCACCTCTGCCCAGACTTCCTGTCCTAATTCGGCACCACTGAGCATGCTTCTTGCCCTTTCCATCAATGTTTTGTTCATTCTTTCTGCGACTCCATTTTGCTGAGGTGTATATGGAGTAGTCTTCTGCCGTGCTATACCACACTTCTTATAGAATTCTTCAAATTCATTGCTACAGAATTCTCCACCATTATCTGTCCTTAGCACCTTTATCTTCTTCTGTGTCTGATTTTCCACCAGAGCCTTAAATTCTTTAAAGTTATCAAAGACTTCAAATTTCTTCTTAAGGAAATATATCCATGTATTCCCTGAGAAGTCATCTATAAATGATACATAGTACACATGCTTACCCAGTGATGGAACTTTCATAGGTCCAAACACATCACTGTGCACAAGCTCTAATATCTGTTTCGTCCTCTTACCACCAGAGGGGAAACTCACCCGATTCTGCTTCCCATATACACAATTTTCATAGAAATCAAAATCCAGAGAGCTATTACTCATACCTTCTACCATGAATTATTCGAAGGCCCTTCTCTCCAATATGTCCAAGCCTTTGATGCCACAACATGGTTTTCTCTCCAGAGACCACTAGATTTTCTGCTCCATTTTCAGGAACCATATAAATATTTCACCCATCAACAACAGTGCTACCTTGCAGCTTGTACAGAGTTCCAATCCGAACTCCCCGCATCAATACGAGTGCTCCTCGAACCATCTTGCAGGTATCCTTCTCGAACACTGTCTTTACACCTACATCATCCAACTTGCTTACAGAAATCAGATTTCTGGCCAACGCAGGAATATGCAGAACACCCGGAAGGGTTCTAACCCTTCCACCTCGCAACTTCAACTTTACTTTTCCACGACCAATGATTCTAGCCTTCCTATCATCTCCTAAGAAGACATCACCACCATCATATTTCCCATACTCGCAGAACCACTCTCTATGGGGAGTGAAGTGAAAGGATGCACCTGAGTCAATCAACCATGCCTCATGATCTACATGTGTACTTGAAGAAGCCAAGTACACATCCCCACCTCCATCTGAGGTGGTTTTCGCCTCTACAGAAGGAGCATCATCAGATCCTTTTCCTTTATCAAGAGCTTTAGATTTACACTCCCTTCTGAAGTGCCCTTCCTTTCCGCATTTCTAGCACACCACCTTTGTAGGTTTTCCTCGAGATTTAGATCTCCCTCTAGATTTAGATCTCCCACTCGATGACTTATTTTTGTTTCTGTTCTGGGACCGTCCTCGTACAGACAAGGAATCACCATTATGTTTGTCCATATTTTTCCGTCTCATCTCCTCTGTCAACAAGGCTAAGACTATTTCATCAAACTACAAAGCAGTTGCATTGCTACCTATTGCAATAACCAGACTATCCCACAAATATGGTAGAGAACACAAAAACAGATGCACTTATCTTCATCTGAAATTTTAATATCAACATATGATAATTGACTTACAACAGTATTAAACGCATTCAGATGCTCTGTCACCGAGTCTCCATCTTTCATCCTCAGGTTATATAGCTTTTTCTGCAGGAACAGTTTATTCACCAGAGACTTAGATTGGTACAAAGTCCCTAACTTGTCCCACAGAGCCTTCGTCGTACCTTCCCCTGATACATTCAGAAATACTGAATCTGAGACATGCAATCGTATTGTGCTCTTTGCCTTCCGATCCAACTTCTTCCATTCTTCATCGGTCACTCCCGTTGGTTTAGTACCCGGATCTACTGCGATCCACTGATCTTTATCCACCAACGGATCCTCCATCTTGAGTTTCCACAACTCAAAACTCTGACCATTGAACTTCTCAGTCTCTATCTTTCCGCTGCTCGCCATCTTCTTTCACCACTAGAGTCGATCTCGCAGATCTCCCACTAAACAGGGTCTACCACAGGCCCGAGCGAAAACCCCTCAGCAACAAAGGCGTCCCCTTGAAGCCAAAACAGCTCTGATACCAAATGTAGGTTTTAATCCCGAACAGAAATTACCTGCATACGAATTCTAAATCACAGGAAAAATAAAAATGCGAGAGCATAACACATAAAACACATATACACAGAGAATTCCCACTGGATCTCAAAACCGAGACTACCAGCTTGATTTTTCATTATATTCCTTTCAATGTTACAATACATATTTATACATGCCGAAGCATCCAATACCATGGACGAAAACCATCACATCCAAAACCATGGACCGAAAAACCATAGGTAGGTTCGCCCAACCTAATATAGGGTCCAAAAAAAAAATTTCTCGGGGCGCTGCCCTGAACCCCGTAGATGGGGGGCTACCCACCCCCCTCAGACCCCCCGAACAGGGAGGGCTGCCGCCCCCCTGTTGCGCAATCGGCGCGGCGAAGGGGGGACTCCGCTCCCACTCTAACCCCTCGGTTCACTACGTAGGTTAGTCGTGGAAAGAATATAACACAACCCAACAATGTGCAGTGAATTCAGAGGTTATCTAATGATAAATCATTCCAATCACTAATAACTATTTCTTCAAATCACTCCAAACAATTTTGAAATAAATAAATATGGAACAGATAGCTCTTGAAAGAACTCTTAACACACTATGCAACTCTATTTAACTTGTTCTGAAATCAAATGAATTTGGATGCAAATGTAAAGAATTACGCTTGATAGTCTTCAAATAGAATTAAAACTAACTCACTCAATTAGGAAAGAGAACTGTAACAATTGAACAACAGTGATAATCTATAGCAAATACGAATTGAAAAGCAAATCTAATTGAATGACAAATCCTAATTGAACAAGAAACCTCAATTGAACGGTAAATTCTAATTGAACGACAAATCTCAATTGAACGACAAATCCTAATTAAACAACAAACAAGCATATAATGATAAATGATATCTAAATAGAAAATGGCTGATATAAGCAAGTTATGGAAATTGATTAATCCTATGTCTAAGATCTATGATAACATAACTCAGAATGGACAACAATCTACTACTGAAACTAACATAACCAATCCAATCAAAGCATTACTCAAATATATCACACAACTATCTCTAAATCTAAATGAACAATAGTATGAATCAGAATCATCAATCTTCACAATAAGTGAAATGATATTAACGTAATAGTAACAATCACTAAAGATTAAATAGAAAATATTATAACACAAGAAAGAGTAGAACTTCTCTTGACTGGGCCCAAAGTTTCTAGAGGTCTCTGCTAAAAAATACTAAGACTATAAGTATGGATCAAATACAGTCTTTCTTGATTAAAATAAGCAACACGATTACAACATCACTAAGATAACAATATTATATGTATTAAAAGAATAGTTACAAGTTATGAAATTATAAACACTCTGCAGTTTTTCCTTTCGGCCTTATATATTACATTTAGAAAATAAATAGATAAAAGTGAATCCTCAGGATTAGGGGATCCTGAGGATTTCGCTATACATAATTTGATTCTGTCATGTAATAACATCAGTCTACTTGGTCTCTCACTGCCTTTCTTGTCTTAGATGCTTTTTTTTTCCTTTTACGGCCAAATGTTGCTTTATCGATTAAACAACTATTGTTCAACTCGTGTCTTCTGCATGTAAAGATAGCAAGAAGTTAGTTTCTCGTGCTAGATCTATCTAATTTATTACCAAGTGCTTTTACCCAACTTTAGTTGTTATTTCCTTTACTTCGATCCATAAACAAAGATAATCATGTGATGATAAATGTTGAATAAAGCTATTTACAAAGATAAAACATACCTTTTTCCTGACCCAAAAGTAACAATATTTTTCTTCCCTAAACATCACCTTTCATCCATTGAAACACGAGGAGGGAATCCCCTAGTATTTCTACTTGAGAAATTATTTTTCAAGAGAAAGTAATAGATAGGGGTAGTGAGTTCACTATGGTTGTTTGAAGAATGGCTAGTACTGGATTTGAAGTTGAGGAAGTGATTTTGTGTGAGGTAGATTAACCTCCATGCTCTTCTTCCAGGTGAACATTTTTGGGAGACTCCATCAAAAAATACCCATGGAATTTGAGTGTTTATGTTCATATCACAGTTCTGAGAATGATGAGGGGTGGAGGAGAATTTGGGAAAAGCCCTTCAGATAGCCTGACTTTGGAAAGTGCACTTGAAGGGTAGAGTGTCTTTGTTCTCAATTTTTATTTTTATTTTCATTTCCTTCTCACGAGACAACCTACGCCATGGTGATAGCCAAGCCTTTGTAAGCTTTGAAAATATGGTTAAATTCCTTGGCATTATTCGTTCATGGTTTATTCCTTTGTGATTATCACATCATAACCCTGGGTTATTCCTTTGTAGTTATCACATCATAACCCTATCATCTTACATGGTTAGGCTTATGGTGAATGGTAAGGTATTCCCTTTAGGTTTAATCACCATTGGTTAAAAATCCCTAGATTTGATACAATGGTTCACACAATTTGGGCATGAGGCTTTGATCCTTCGAACACCTCTCCCCTTGAACTTATTGGGAATAAGCTCAAGCACTGAAGGATATTTTCTGTAAGTAGGTTTAGATTCAGAAAAAGAGACATATAAAAGAAATTGAAGAGATCAATTTGAAACTCAGCATTATGGCATATCCATCCCGTAAATATTATTTCTCAGTAGCTCAACACTTATAGCATACTTCTCTGGAAGGGCACAATAGGGAAATTCCCAATTTCTATGAGTAGTAATGGCAGTTGAAGAGTCAGTTCAATTGATTCATTGGGGTAGACAAGAATACAAAATTCATTCATAATTATGCCTCTAAGAGAAGGCGAGAACACCATATGGTAAATTATGGATATCAATGGAAAATGTTTATCACCCTTGAAGGAAATAAAATTGCATGGTATGATGTCGTTTTGGGCACAATATCCTGAGTGCCCTCCCAAGGGAAAGGTGTGCAATTCCAAAATAATCTTTTGTTTGAGTTGGGAATTCTTACAAAGATATAAATGATCTTTGTAACACAATGAATCAATTTTCGAGATAAATGTATTGGGATCTTGCTACAGCTTTTAAATGAGCATCCAAACCTCTTCATCATTCTTCCACTCACCCCTTGCTTCAAGTATTCAATCAGGTTGGATAATATAAATGACACAAAACAATGCTCCCACATCCTCATCCTTTCTTGAGAGTGCATCTGTAGCAAGATTTTTCTTCCCTTTTTTGTAAATGATTTCAAAGTCATAACCCAACATCTTTGTGACCCATTTCTGTTGCTCTTCTAGAGATAATATTTGTTCCAAAGAGTATTTAAGACTATCATGATCCTTTTTTACCTTGAAGTGTCTTCCAATTAGGCAGGTTCGCTATTTTGAAGGTGTTCATTTACCAAATTGATTTGGAATAGAGTTTTAAACTTGTTAAATATGTAAGTGGATTGGAATTTCTCTTTAGTGGAAGACTAACTTCATGATTGGATTATATATCACATGGAGTTTGTTCCTATTCCATTATATATAATGTGGATTATTTGGAGGAGTCTCATTTCTTTAATATTTGTTAACATTAATCCTAATATTTTGAGTCAGGGCATTAGGATTGTAGCATTTTACATAGATGCAGGGTTTGGAGGAAACTTATCATCACTGAGATATATCTCTCATATCATATTCTGTGTAGTTTCTTTTATGGAGCCACAAAGGATGTGATGTGATGATGCGGTGGATACATATCCTCTTTAATGGGTATAATGTATCATTTTTGTTAGAATAGTGGCAAGGGGTCTAACACCCAAAAAAAAATTGTTTCTCTCTTGGGATTACTATATTGTGCTAAAGTTTTGATATTGAGATGTTGGAGGTATTCGGTGACTCCTAGATAGGGGTAGATTGGGCAACAAAAACAAATATTTCGCTCCACCTCTTTTATACAACTAGATGAGGAGGATCTAGGTGATTATTAAACAATTCAAGGAGGTGAATTTTTCTCATATACTCCAAGAATTCAACATTGTTGCTAACAAAATGTCAAAAGATGATCTCAATATGCCATTTGGTGAGATATACTATACAGACTTTATAAACAACAATAGAAAACAAATGAGTTAATTCTCCTATATATGATTCATTCGGTGCTTCACATTCAATGATTTCATTTTGGAGGTCGTTTTTGTTAAGATGGTTTATGATCTCATTTTCTAGACTTCTTTATGTCTAGCAGGATGGTCTTTTTGGGATATTGGCACAGGGATGTTGATGATCTATCTTCGGTCATTTTTATGCTTTGGGCCTTCTAGGTTTGATGGATATATTTATCTTTTGGATAATGTACATTTTTTTATGTTAGGTTTGCAACTCATAATATCTTACCATATCTAATTTTTTGGCCTCAAATATTATCTTTATATCTCTCTGATCTTAGATAAGATGTTTTGACAATTCTGGTAGATTTTTGAAATATAACTATTCTCTAATACATATATTGATACTTATATGGTGACATAATGACTTATGAATTATGTAAAAAATAACTTTTTGCATCAAGAGACACTCTAAAGCACGATATGATAGAGATGTTGTAATGTAATGCTTAACATTTTGACTAAGTCAAATTACATAAAAATGAAAATTAAATTAAAAAAAACATTGATGTAATGTAATGTAAATATAAATATAAATAACCCCATAAAATTAAAATAGTAATAAAATAAATATGGCCCATGGTACCACTCCATGGTATTCACCCATGGTATTGTATTCATATGAAATATAGCTTATTTAAAGGGGGGGAATTAAACCAACCTAGATCCATGTTAACACGAAGGGGAGAGGGATCAAATCTATTGATTTTATCCCTCTTAAAGCTTGGTAGATTGGAAGTTAAAACAAATCTAGAAAATATTGTTGATTATTTATGGTTGAAAAACTAATCATAAAGAGGACACTAGCAATATCTTTTTGAGATCATTTTGATGTCAAGTCACCTTAACACATCATGCATCACCCAGGTCTAAACCTAACTCATCAATACACCAAAATAAGTTCCAGTTGTTATACCTACTTTAACAATGAAGATAGGAGTGTCCTAGAAATTCAACTTATCCTTTATTGTGGTTTAAATTAAATCCCTTGTGGATTGTATAGGAATTTATTTCACCTTGTGCCTTTTCCTTCCCATATTTATCCTCGATTTTTCGTTATTTAGCCTAGTTTCCCCACTTCTTGTAAATCCCCAGTTATTTTTGACATAGCGAGTGATTTGACTCGACTTGAACATTGGAATGATTTTTAAACACTCATGATAGGAAGAGGAGAGTGCAACTATCTCCTGCCTCAACCATAAGGGAGAGAAAAACTATTAAATGAGAATGTTTTATAAATGAAGTTGAAGTAAACATGGAAGTAGCTCCAATAGGGCCTGGGGTTCACAGTACTGCTTTACCTGTTATAGCACCTTTTACCACTCTTATTATATATGATGCTTTGTTTATGGCCTAGGGCAACCCCTCCTTCTAGACTTGGTCCAAATATATAAAAAACAATGTTTTATCCCCTCTACGCTACTTTTCCCTGAGCTAAAAGTGTGTACACGTGGGTGAGTCAATACCCAACCTGCATATATGTATTAAAACACTTAAAAATTTGAATTTCCTTAATTTTGGGTGGAGTTCACAGGTTTTACCTGTTGATTACCTCCTATTTCCTATGGCCCAATTGTTTCCCAACTATTTCCTAGCTAAAAACTAATTAGGAGAGGTATAAATAGACCTCTATGGAAATTCCTTAAGGAGGAGGAGAAGAGATAGAGTTATTATACTGAGATTATCCCAAACTGAGTTTGATGAATCCCTATGCCTCATGCACTTCTCTAAGCTTAAGGAAACCCTTTTTTCCTTGATTATAGACATCCTTCCTTTTTCTTGAGATATCATCGTATTGGTGATGGAAGAAGGTTTTTGAAGGCTGTGATAGGATGAATTTGGAGGAAGGTTCTGCTTGGAGCCAGAGAAAGACTCAGGTGAATTCTCTCCTTGTTATTTATAGCTTACTGCAATAAAAGAAATGTTATCTTGTTTATGAAATTAACTATGTTCATGCATCAAATTATGTTATAATTCATATATGAATGTCATTTTCATGTATGATCAATCATTTTTTTATGTGATATAAAGTTAATTTCTTGAATATGCTTTACTTCTATACCACTATGTATATTAGAATTAAATGATTTTTAGGTTTGAAGAACATCGAGAGTTGTAGAGGGTCTGAACCCTGCAAGACCTACTCGAACGAAGGAAACCCGAGTATGGTCACTCTTACGTAGTTAGATAATATAAGCATCTTTCAGAAGATGTTGGAGTATTTCTTATTGTAGCTTGCTTCTGTTCTGCTGGGGTTCTAACCCAAAGCCCTAGGGTGATTTCACCCGCAACAGACTTGGTGACTCCACTGCGGATAACAATCTTGTTATTCCAGGTTTGGGTTGTTCATTCTAAATCACGGCTCAGTCTTTGGTTTGCTTGCGATTACAATCTTATTTGGTCTACTAAAGTCCCAAGCCTTAAGTCTGATCTTTGGGATTAGACTTTGTTTTTTATTTTTTCAAATCTTTGTATCCACTCTTTACCTTGTTTACAGTCACGTATACACACTTGTTTATCTAAATTGAACTTGTGTATACACGAGTTTCCTAAGTCAGGAGTGCTTTTGCACGCCCCTGTGTTTGCCCACAGTCGTGTATGCAAATTTTTCCATTGTTTTTTCAAATATTTCAGCCTAGATAGATTTGCTGCCTGGTCTTTTTAGTCCCTGTGTAGTCAATTGTTGTCTGAAGAGTTTAATTATTCTGCAAGCTTACCGTTTCGAAGTCTTTTCCTCATTGAAAAGATTCTTCCTAGGTTTCCTTCTTTAGTGAGTTTGTAATTTGTCTTTTAGCACACAAGACTTCGTCCTAAAGTTCTTGATTGTTCTGGTCCTCCAGAACATGAGATTGTTTTCAGTTTCATTGTCAAGCCTAGATTTCAAATCTACTTGCTTTGCTCTCCTTTGTTTTGTGGCCTCATAGCTTTTCTTGCTTTTTGAAAGTCTTTTTGACGAATTTGGAAGTATTTCTTTCCTGGCTTCTTGGTTGATTTGTCAAACTCTTTGCTGCTATTTGGGTCGTTTTGTACAAGTTGAAGTCTTTTTGCTCATTTTTTTGTTCATTTTCGAGTTTGTAACTTGCAAAGACTCCTTGTGCTCTTTTTTCGATCTTTTGAGTTTTAGTAGCATTTTGGTGATTTCAAAAAGTTGTTTTGGTTGCTTCTTTAAAAAAGAGAAGATCTCAAAAGCTTTGTTTTTGTTTTCCTTTTGCCAAGTTTGGTTTATCATTTCTTTTGGTTGTTGAAAGTGAATTGTGAGCTTTTGCAATTTGTCCTTCTTTTGGAGAGAATTTTTTGTTCAAGATTTTTATCCTCTTCAGTACTTAAGTTGGCTCATTGTTAGTTATAAAAAAATTGCTTTTTCTTTTTGAGTGTTATTTAGGATCTTGCATCTCCATTATATCTTGCATTAGGGTAGTTGGAATTGTTAAAGCATTCATAGTCCTTTAGTTTTTGGGTGCGTGAAGTGTGTTTCAATAAAAGAAGAGAAAAATTACTTTTCTTTGTAGAAGTTTATTACAACCTATATACAGATCTTTTTTCATCGAAGAAAAAATGACTGCATTCATGTAGTTAGTTTTTCATTGATTTCTATTGCGTCATACAAACATCATTGGTTTCACTCCCATATTTACCCTTGACTTAAAGAACAACCATTAAAACCAAGCGATTAATTAAAATAAACAAGGACTTTAATGTTGTCATCAGAATACACCAAAAATTTTAGGTTTATTAGGGCCTTGGATTAGGCGAGAGGAGAGTTAACTCTCCAAGGACATTCAAAATTACAAAACATAGAAGTTTGATTAATGAGAAAAATCCAATAGTGTTAGGGAAACCGGGAAAGCTCCATAACTGGGAGTAAAGCACGAGGGAGAGTGAAGATAAGGATAAAAGATACTGCCTCTCTTACTTGTCAGATCTCGCCTCATGACTGTTCCGTCGGGCTTCTGAAATGAGTTGGTGACCATAGTTGCCTATCCTAGGGATCACAGAGGTGGCTGTGAAGGGGAATCCCATGGCACCTGAGGCTGACGTTGTATCACATTCAGGAGTACTTCTGGAGGGTACCCTTGCGAAGCTTTGGTGCTTGCACCAGCAAAGGCTATTGTTTGGAGTTCAGTGTAACTACCTCTGATACCTTCCCTAGTAGGCTTGGGGCGTAATTACCCTAGTTTATTTTTGGAAGGCCCTTGTTGTTAACATTCCTGTACTTTGGTGTCCAATTCCAACCACCTGGAGTAGAAATACTTGGAAGTTGCTTGATTGGTTGTATCCTTAGGGATTATATAGTCAAGTGCTCTTTGCTCTTTTTATATAGTTGGCTTTAGGAATTTTTGTCGTCGCTTTTGGAATTTAGATTCTGAGTGACCGACCTACCACTTCGCTAATCTTGGAAGGCTTTTGATATTTCTTTCGAAAGTTGTGGAGCTGCCTCCTCAAGGGCAAAGGTTTTGATTATGCATCTATCTTCCTTGGAAAGTAATTTTTAGAATCCCGTAAGGGAAGGATCTGCGAATAAGTTAGATATGGCCCATATTCCTGGGGAAACCATCCAAGGTACCCTCCCAAAAGGTGTCAGTCCAGGCAGTAACTCCATAAGGCAAAAATGATTCGACTGTTCTATTCCATCAGGTAGGTCTTCATTATATACATGAGGGAGAGACTGTTGAGTTCGTCTCCCGATGACTGTTCATATTCCCTGTTTATTTATTTACATAAATTCACCCAATCACAAGTATTAGGTGTCAACATTCCACCCCTTAATCTGAAGGGATGTTGGTGATTCCAAACATCATTCTGAATCGTTCAAGCTTTTCCCTTAAAAGTGCTTTGGTGAAGATGTTTGCAATTTTCTCATTTGTCGAACAATGACGGAGATGGATTATTTTGGCCTCAACATGATGTCAAATCAGATGATATTTAGTATTGATGTGCTTCGTTCGATCATGGAACTTTGGGTTCTTGGCTAGCTTTATTACTGAGGTATTGTCAATTATGAGTGGAGTTGATTATACTTGTTTTACCTGCAAATCTTCAAGAATTTTCCTAAGCCACACAATATCTTTTGTTGCTTCAGTTACTGCCACGTATTCTGGTTCTGTTGTGGAATCTGCTGAAACTGATTGTTTGTGTGATATACAGGAGATAGCTCCTGATCCAAGACTCATAGCATATCCTGAAGTTGATACCCCAAGTTCTTTGTCTCCATCGAAGTCTGAATCAGAGTATCCAATCAAGCTGAAGTCGTCCACTTGTGTATATTTGATTCCAAAGTCTTGATTTCCCTTCAAGTACCTTAGAACTCTTTTTGCAGCAGACCAATGTCCCTCACACGGATTTTGCATACACCTAGAGAGGATTCCAACAGCAAACGAAATGTCTGGTCTGGTAGTAGTTAGGTAGTTGAGACTCCCTACAAGCTGTCTATACTTTGTTGCATCCTCAATTTCTTTTCCTTCAATAGATGTGAGCATTAAGCTTTGTTCCATTGGAGTAGTAAGAGGATTGTACTCTTTCATGCCAAACCTGTTCAACAGATCTCCAATGTATTTCTTTTGAGAAAGAAATATGGACTTTGGATGTTGGGTTACTTCAATGCCAAGATAGTAATGAACATAGCCAAAATCAATCATTTCAAAACTTTTCCCCAATTCCCTCTTTATGGATGCAATGTAGATTTCATTGTTCACTGTCATCAAAAGATCATCTACATATACCACAAGATATACAACTGTTTTGCCAACTTTCTTGACAAATAAAGTTGCATCATCAAGATCAAAATATTTGAAATTGAGTTTTAGAAGATGCTCAGTTAGTTTTTCGTACTAGGCTCGCGGTGCTTGTTTGAGGCTATACAAGGACTTCACAAGTTTGCATACTTTATGTTCATGTCCTTTCACAACAAATCCTTTGGGCCGGGACATAAAAACATTATCTTTTAGATCTCCATTCAAGAAAACAATTTTTACATCCATTCGATGGACTTTCCAACCATTATGAGCTGCTAGTGTGAAGAGTCTTCAAATGGTTGTTGGCATTATGATGCATGTGTTGTACTTGATGGAAACCCTCTCATAGAAGATCATCTCACTTGTATACATTTAGATGAATCTACAGAAGAAAAATCAGATGTGACAGGGTGCATGGCTTACCGGACAACAAAAAGGGATCAGATGACAGTTCACAAGTAAGCTTTGCCATCAAGTCCAAAGGGGGAGATTGTTGGCATTATGGCTAAAGTGTTGTCCTTGATGGCAACCCATTCAGGTGATAGATCACAGTACTTCAAGTCAGCAGCAGAGATTGATGATCAGCTATCAAATATTGAAGAAAATAAGGGGTACGCAGGTACACCTTATAGAAGGTGCGTACACGCAGGCCGGTGTTACATAAAGTGCGTGCATACCCGCAGTTATCCCTTTCAGGAGGTGCGTACCCCCAATTCACTTAATTCAAGGCAGAGAAAAGCACACGTGGGGTTTCTTATGTTTATCTCTTGGTATTTAGCCGACGGAATTGTGTTATTATGGTCTTGGCCCATGGTATTGATCCATGGTTTGAGGAAGAGCTTGCGTATATAAAGCAAAGGAGATCATTTGGCTTGAGTATGCTTTTGGGTTGAATATCTTAAGAAGCTAGATCTGAAATTCTAGTGATGGGTTATGAGAGATAGCTAGATCTAAATCAAGGAGAAACATGAGAACTACAAGTCGGATCTACTAATGGGCTAATAGCTCCTCGGCACATGTTCAGATCTGTAGATCTGACAGTCTGGGTTATTCTTGAAGTCTTGAAATTATCTATCTGTAGGTACGCAAGTACAGTGAAAGAAAAGTGCGGAGATACTCAGGCACAGAAGCGCTGCAGGTGCACAGATACGTAGTCCCAGAAGCGCTGCAGATGCGGAGGGGTGTAAGTAGTTCATTGGACACAGAGCGCACGTACGCAGGAAGTCTGTGAGGCAGAGTGCGCATGTACGCAGGGAAGTAGTTGGAAACAGTACGTACTTATACGCAGCTATTATATGGGTGAAGCTGCGTACTTCTCATGAAATCTACTTAGCTATCCATGTTCATCATTGCTATGTTTTGGGTTTTGAAGTGATGTCTGATTTATGGTATTAAGTTCTTATAACATAAGTGATTGATTAAATGCTTATACATTGATGGATGAATGGATCAGGTTCTTAATGACTCATCTTTATGTAATCTGATGGACTAGATCTGGTTGATGACTCACTTGTATATGTACTGATCTAGTGCTTGGGTAATTCAGAAGATTGTTTATGTGCTTCAATGTTGTTGTTGGGTCCAGTATGAAAATTGGATGAAACGTGGCATTTCAGATTATGTGTTGTGCTTCAGTGTATCTAGTCTGAAAATTGATGAAACGTGGTACCTGGAGGAGAGAAGATTGTAGGCCGGCGCCTACGTACTAGTACTTAAGCTAGTACAAAAGCAAAAGGGAATATTTGGAGCATTGTAGCAGGTAGCAACCTGCGTACTAGTAAACGGATCAGCTAGTACAAGAACAAAGGGGGCTGTAGCTCCCGTACTGGTATAAGACTGCACCAGTACAAATATTATAAAAGGATTTTCTTATTAAGAAGAAGATTGAGATGACTTGCAACAGGTGGTTTTCTCCCGCATTGGGTTTCCACCTTATATCATGGTGTTCATGTTTGTGCCTTATGTGTGATGATCTATTCTATGTTACTGCATCTGTTAACTGATAATATGGTTGATAATGTTCTAATGCACTCATTGAAGATCAATTAACTTAATCATAAGAAGTTGTGGAAGTAGCATATATGAATCAGATTTTGGAAATGAAAAAGTTTTATTAATGTGATAATACTGATTCACCCCCCCCTCTCAGTATTATTTCCAACAATTGGTATCAGAGCAGGTCCTTTGATAGAAGCTGCTTGATCGCTTGAAGGAGATTCGTGGAACAATGGGAAAGAAGCTTAAGAAGAAAGCACCGAAGAAGAAGAAGACATCTCAGAAGAACTATGACAGTAGGAGAATCGATTGGGGATTAGATATAAGAAGCTCTTCAGATTCAGAATCAGATGAAGATGATCTATCAGGTATGAATGTGCTATCCTCTGAATATGCAAAAATGGGAAGTGTCAGTGAACCATCTGAATTTGCTCTTATGGGTGAACAAGAGAGATATCAAATAGAGGCAGAATTTAAAAGGCTTTCAGACATAATCAGAGATCAACAAGATCTTTTGAACAAAAGGGAATGTGACTTCAAAAAGGTAAAGGAGTTAGTCAAGGTCAAATATCAAAAGTTACTAAAAGCCCAGCAAGAAGAAGGAAACAAGGTAAGGAAGTTGCAGACGAAGTCAATGAAAGGAGCACAACCATCAAGAATCTCAGAGATAGATCCAGTAATTATGAAAGTCTTGAAGCTATGACCCTCTCACTAAAGAAAGAACTTGAAGAAGCCAAGAAGCAGAATAAAGATCTACTCCAAGGTATTGAAAAACAGGAAAACGAAGTTATCAGTTTAAAAGCACAACTGGAATGTGCCTCCAGAGTTCATCAAATGCTACAGAATGTGAATGAAGAACAAGAAAAGGAGATACTCAATCTAAGGCAACAAGTGGAAGAAGGAAGAAAGTCTGAAGAAATTTTGAAGAAGCAATGTCTTGAAAAGGAAAAGAACAGCTTCAGGTTGAGGTAAATATCTTGAAAGGTAAATTAGAAGAAAAGGATAAGCTTTTACGATTTCAAGATAGCTCTAAAGTCTTGGATGATATTCTTAGTAGTCAAAGGTCTCCTACTATAAAGACTGGTCTTGGTTTCCATGAATCTATTAAAGGTGAATCTACTTCACAAGGTGAGGCAAGGAACTCTAAAGAGAAATCTAAAGTGATCGACGAAGAAATGAAAGATCAATCTCATCATCAACCAAGGAAAGAGATTCCTCAAAGAAAATTATTTACTCCTCCCATGAATAATGTTGAATGTTATGTACGTCATAATCTTGGACATGTTGCAGCTAGATTTAGAAGAAGAAGGGCTCAAGACCATTATGCAGAAAGATCATCACATTCAAGGTACTTTAATGGATATTGCTTTGCTTGCAATATGTATGGTCAAAAAGCTGCTGATTGCTACAAATGGAATATGAAACATATAAGATGTTATGCATGTAACGAGCTTGGACATATAGCCAAGAATTGCAGAAACAAAGTATGGGCATCATATCAAAAGGAGAAAATGTCATCATCACGCTTGAAGATATGGAAGAAAAAGGAAGTACAGTCAGAAAAAGCGGGCACAACACAACGTACAGACATACCAGAATTAGAGGGAGCTGAAAGTACAAAACTTCAGTGTCCTGAATCTCATATGCAAACTCGATAAAGGGAAGTTGCGTATATACGCGAGTTGGATACTGAACAATCGCGTATATGATTGTTTGAAGAAAGGCAGTAGGGAAAGTGAAGTTGGAAGTGAATCTATGAAGTATGATCTCTCGAGCACAAGATCAGATCTAGGAATCTGACTGTCTGGGGCACAAAAGAAGACTGTTAATTGGGTTCTAATCAAAGGTACGCAGATCATTCACTGTGAAAATGTGGGCGTACGCAGGTGAGACACAGTGGAAGTGCGAGGATACACAGCAAAGGCACATTCGCAGTGCGTATATACGCGGTGTAACAAAAGAGCACATGCAGACAGACGCGGCAAGGCAGAAGAAGAGGTGCGTAGCAAGATCAGAGGTATGCGATGCGATAGAAGGATAACCTGCGGAGGTACATAGAAGTACGCAATGCGATAGAAGCAACAGGTGCGTGGGGTACGCGGCCCAACTGATGGCACAGGTGCGTGAGTACGCACTGTAGTAGAAGGCTATCTGCGTGAGTACGCAGAAACACAGAAGGATAGGTGTGTGCATACGCAGAAGAGAGAAAAATGATGTGCGGAGCCACGTAGGTCATATAATGAAAACCTGCGTATCTGTCTTAAGGCATTTAATGGCTGATTTTTTTTCTTGTTGATAAGATCTGATAGATGCACGAGTTTAGGGGGAGCATATGTTTTTAATACATTGTTGGCATTATGGGTAATAATCCTTGGTGATGATGCTTAAATGACTCATCTTGCTATGAGTTGTTCACATGTTTAGATTTGTGGTTGATTCTCTAATGAGGATAAGGAGAAGTACATAGCTTGAATTCACTTGATGATGAGTCTCTCATATGATGTTGTCGCCATATGCATAAAGATCATATATTGCAGGTTGTTCTTGGCACAAATGGATGAGGATTGTCGGCTGGATACAGGGATGATTATTCAAAGTTGCAATGTTGAAGACATGATGATGATGAACTCTTACCTATATGATGATAGGTTGTTTCGTACATATGCAGATATTCCCAAATGATGATCATGATGACTATGGTGTTTCTCACATAGAATGTGAAAATTATGTTGATGCGGACATACCTTGATGATTCATGCACTAATGCAAGTTGTTGATCCAGTTGCTGTTGACAAATACTATGAAGCAGATGATACAGTGTTGTTGCTGATATTTATCTTAGGTGATTTGTATTTTCTCATGATGTAATAGTGTGTCTCTATTGCAGTCATCTCTTCAGGTCATGTAATGACCTATGTTGGTTTCCCCACTATGCCTGGGATGAATAATGTTATCATATGTAAACTTTTGGTGTATCACCATTATGATGGGTGATGGATGTATGTATTGAGTCTTTT
>APFE031569516.1:18560-46181 GCA_000404065.3 Pinus taeda
TGATGGCAACCCATTCAGGTGATAGATCACAGTACTTCAAGTCAGCAGTAGAGATTGATGATCAGCTATCAAATATTGAAGAAAATAAGGGGTACGCAGGTACACCTTACAGAAGGTGCGTACACGCAGGCCGGTGTTACATGAAGTGTGTACATACCCACAGTTATCCCATTCAGGAGGTGCATACCCCCAGTTCACTTACTTCAAGGCAGAGAAAAGCACACGTGGGGTTTCTTATGTTTAAATCTTGGTATTTAGCCAACAGAATTGTGTTATTATGGTTTTGGCCCGTGGTATTGATCCATGATTTGAGGAAGAGCTTGACTATATAAAGCAAAGGAGATCATTTGGCTTGAGTATTCTTTTGGGTTGAATATCTTAAGAAGCTAGATCTAAAATTCTAGTGATGGGTTATGAGAGATAGTTAGATCTAAATCAAGGAGAAACATGAGAACTACAAGTCGGATCTACTAAAGGGTTGATATCTCCTCGGCGCATGTTCAGATCTGTAGATCTGATAGTCTGGGTTATTCTTGAAGTCTGGAAATTATCTATATCTTCAGGTACGCAAGTACAGTGAAAGAAAAGTGCAGAGATACGCAGGCAAAGAAGCGCTGCAGGTGTGCAGATACACAGTCCCAGAAGCGCTATAGATGCGGAGGGGCGCAGGAAGTTCATTGGACACAGAGCGCACGTACGCAGGAATTCTATGAGGAAGAGTGCGCACGTACGCCGGGAAGTAGTTGGAAATAGTGCGTACTTATACACAACTGTCATATGGGTGAAGTTGCGTGCTTCTCATGAAATCTACTTAGCTATCCATGTTCGTCATTGTTGTGTTCTGGGTTTTGAATGATGTCTGATTTCTAGTATTAAGTTCTGATAACAGCAGTGATTGATTAAATGTTTATACGTTGATGGATGAATGGATCAGGTTCTTAATGACTCATCTTTATGTAATCTGATCGACTAGATCTGGTTGATGACTCACTTGTATATGTATTGATCTAGTGCTTTGGTAATTCAGAAGATTGTTTATGTGCTTCAGTGTTGTTGTTGGGTCTAGTATGAAAATTGGACGAAACGTGGCCTTTCAGATTATGTGTTGTGCTTCAGTGTATCCAGTCTGAAAATTGATGAAACGTGGTACCTGGAGGAGAGAAGATTGTAGGCCGACACCTACATACTAGTACTTAAGCTAGTACAAAAGCAAAGGGGAATCTTTGGAGCATTGTAGCAGGTAGCAGCCTGCGTAGTAGTAAATGGATCAACTAGTACAAGAACAAAGGGGGTTGTAGCTCCCGTACTGGTATAAGACTGCACTAGTACAAATATTCTAAAAGGATTTTCTTATTAGGAAGAAGATTGAGATGACTTGCAGCAGGTGGTTTTCTCCCGCATTGGGTTTCCACCTTATATCATGGTGTTCATGTGTGTGCCTTATGTGTGATGATCTATTCTATGTTACAGCATCTGTTAGCTGATAAAATGGTTGATAATGTTCTAATGCACTCATTGAAGATCAATTAACTTAATCATAAGAAGTTGTGAAAGTAGCATATATGAATCAGAGTTTGGAAATGAAAAAGTTTTATTAATGTGATAATACTGATTCACCCCCCCCTTCTCAGTATTATTTCCAACAATGGTAGCCCATTTTGTTGTGGGGGCAAAAGTCTCTTCATAATCGACCCCTTCCTTTTATGCAAAACCTTTTGCCACAAGCCTAGCTTTTTGCTTGTCAAGTGAGCCATCAACTTTATACTTGTTCTTGTAGAGCCACTTGCAGCCAATTGGTTTGGTTCCTAATGGAGGATCAACCAACTTCCAAGTGTTATTCTTTATGAGGGCATCATACTCGTTTTGCATGGCTTCTTTCCATTCATCATGCGAAGTAGCTTCTTTGAAGGAATTTGGTTCAAAATCTATAGACAAGTTCAATTCACAATCATAAGAAACATTCATATCAACAGGTGAATTAGGGTCATCTACATCACCTCCATTTTGCCAGTTTGCATTTCTGGTTCCTGTCTTTCGAACTTCATCAGGATGAACACTTTCAAGTGTCTTTGTCAGCCACTTTGGGGGACCTTTCTCAGATGGTCCAGGCTTCTCCGTTGATTGAGTCTCCCAATTCTACCAATTGCATCATCCGTTGTTGGAGTTTCATGCGGGGGAGAGTGTTCTTCAGAAGAAGATTTCACATGTTGATCTAGTATAGGAATCCCCCCTTGAAGATGTGGAATCTGACTATCAAATTCTTGAAATGATTTTGCTTTTACAAATATATCCAAGCGATCAAGTTGCGCTCAACAACATTGTCAGTTTTGGATGATTCAAGGAAAATTACATCCCTAGATACAACAAATTTCTTATTTAGTTCATCATAGAGGTGGTATGCTTTGGAACTATTTGAATAACCCAGGAAGATACACTTACGACTTCTAGCACCAAGTTTTTTTCTATGTACCTTTGGTATCAAAGCATAATAGGTGGAACCAAAGACCTTGAGATGTTTTACCGAATGAGCATGTCCATACCACATTTCATAAGGAGTCTTGTTTCTAATAGCATTAGATGGACATCCATTCTTTATATATGCAACACATAGAACAACATCAGCCCAAAACATTATCTTTACATTTTTTAAGAAGAGCATGGATCGTACCATGTTTAATATTGTCCTATTCATTCTTTCAACTACACCATTCTATTGGGGATTATAAGGCACAATTGTTTGATGTTTGATCCCATGTTGGTGAAGATAGTTTTCAAGCTCATTTGATGTGTATTCTTTTCCATTATCAGTGCAAATAGACCCAATATGAGATTGTGCATCATTTTCAATCCATTTATGAAAATTCATGAATTTTTGAAAAGCATCAAATTTGTTCTTCAATAAATAAACCCAACACATTCTAGTGTAGTCATCAATAAATGTCATGATATATTTATTTCCATTTGCAAAAGGAACAGACATTGGACCACATAAATATTAATGAATGAGTTGAAGTTTTCTATGTGCTCTTGAATGTGAATCATGAAAACATGATATGAGTCGCCATATTTCGTCATATTCAACTGCCTTTGAAGCCTTACAAAAGCTGAAAGAACTCTATGACTCATATTCTACACTTGAAGTTGTTCAACTCATGATTAAACTGTTGACTCTTGAACTGCAAAATAATGATCTTCTTGCTCTTGCATCAGAGGTAAAGTCTATAATGCATGATATCAAATCCACTAAGGTTGAATTGGATATTCCTCTTATCACTTTTCTCAAGGCACTTTATCCTACTTACTCCAATTATCTTGAGTCATTGCAAGCAAATGGAAATCTCAAAGATATACCTTTGACTCTCTGTGAAAAAGTTTGTTGAAAGAGAGAAAGCTTTTGGAAAGAAGACAGCCCCTGAATCTTCTAAAGAGGTTGTGTGCCTTGCTCATAAAGAAAAGCATCCTACTCAAGATTCTACAAGAAGAAGATGTGGTTGAAGAGGAAGAGGAAGATATTTCAGAGGCAGGAGGGCAAGCATTCTCAAGGAGAAAAGGCAGATTTGCACTGCATTCACCGCAAAAGAAATGGATTACATGATTCCTCTACATGCAAGCTACCATGGGACAAAATTGAGTAGAAAATAAACCAATAGAAAAGTAAAACTAATGATAAAGACAAAGGTAAAGCACCTGAATCCCCTCACTATGTTGTGGAACAATGTAATATTGGAGTAAATGAAGATTTATTTAATGTTTCACTTGCTTCTTGGAAAAATGATTGGTTGCTTGATTCAGGAGCAACCTGCCACATGACTCATAGAAAAGATTCTTTTGAAGACTTCACTGACAATGTTGATGGAGCAGTATACTTTGCATATCAATCAAAAATCAAGCCATCATGGCTTGGAACAATCAGGCTTAAACTGCCTGGTCTTCCAGACTTTCTTCTGTATCATGTTCTATATCACCCATAGCTCAAGAGAAACTTGTTGTCCTTGGTCCACATCCACTAGCAAGGTCACTTCATTCATATGTTTGATGGCAAGTTTGAGGTAAGAAAAGCATCTGACCACTCACTTGTCATGAGGGGAATATAAGAAGAAATGCTTATCAAGCTACAAGGAACCTCTACTCATGCACAACATTTCTCATACAGTTATCATCATGAAGAAGGTACACTTCCATCAATTTTATTATGGCGTGCTAGATTTGGACATTTGAACTATGACAGTCTCTGCTTGTTGAAGAAAAATGGTGTTGCTAGTTTGCCTACAATTCCTAGGAAACTTAAGAAATGTGATGTTGGAGAATCGAACATGAATAGGCAAGATGAATGAGCTAAGGTTCCTCTTCACTGATACCACATTAGGAGGCCAATGGTTTGAATGCAAGACCTCATGTGCAGTTTTGAAATAGAATCGCAGCACAGGTCCGGAAGCTCAAGGGATTTCCCACGCAACCTTCTCCTGGATATGGCGAAGCCTCCAGCGAAACCTTTGTGCGGTGGAATGAGAGTATTTTGTTGGCAATGGAGGGCATGTGGGGTTCAGAAATTAGAGATGATTTCAAGCACAGTCATAGTATGGAGAGTCCTGCATGGATGCATAACAGTCATCAAATAAGGCAGTATGGACAACGCTTTTATGAAACGTTTATGGACAGAGACCGCAGGTAAAGGAATATGGCAGATAGAGCGCAGGTAAGGTCAAGAGTAGCTCTTATATGGAGGAGCAGCTCAGCTATATGAAGAGAAGACAAGGGATTTACAAGGAACATAAGAGCTAAAAAAAAGGAGCTGGCTCTGATACCATGTTAGGACAGGTAGTAACTCCATAAGGCAAAAATGATTCAACTGTTCTATTCCATCAGGTAGGTCTTCATTATATACATGAGGGAGAGACTGTTCAGTTTGTCTCCTGATGACTGTTCATATTCCCTATTTATTTATTTACATAAATTCACCCAATCGCAAGGATTAGGTGTCAATAAAAGGGGATCCTTGTGCTTTTCCTTTCTTTGGAAATGTTGGTACCCCCTTGATGCCCACTTTGAATATTCCTACATTGAATGTTGGACTACCAGTTTGGGTGTGTTCGACTGCATATTCTTGATGTTCTTGAAGCTTCTCTCATGAATGCTTTATTTCAAGGGCATCAAAATGGTGTTAATTGTTCATCTTATTTAAAAGACAAATATAGTATTCCTATTTCTCCTCCCTCTTGTAATAAGAGATCTAAAAAGAATAGAAAGAGGAGGACAAAGAAGAAGAATAGTTCTATCCAATCATCATCAACCTCTGCAAGTCATGTTGGAGATGACCCTTTAGCTGCTACAAGTCATTCCAAGGGCACAAGTCTAGTCACTGCAATTCGTACTAGCAATTCATCATCAACCTCTGCTAGTCAAGTTGGAGATGAGCCTTCAGCCGCTGCAAGTCATGGTGGGGGCATAAGTCTAGTCACTGATATCTAGGGATATTGTCAAGGAATCCTCACAATCCTCGAAATAATATACTGATATAGTCATACCATTTATTAATTAACTCGAAGTATTGTTTTCTCTACATATTTTCTAGATTTCTTAATGACTAATTTAGTTGCATGTAACATAGGTACTATATACATCTAGTTACTTTACTAGAATCATAAACATATGAATGGTTTAAAGGATTTACAAGAATATCATGAATATTCCATCTTTCCCTACCAAAAGGACATAATTTAATTTTCATTTTACAAATATTTTATTCACATTCCCTTAACGAATTTTTTTTGTAGCTTTTAATCAAACTAACATATGTTTAGAAGATTTCATTTTCATTCATTTTTGTCTTTTACTATACTTTCAAATTGTATGTACTCTCGTACAGGAAAGTAGTCAAAGAGTCTTATGTAGATAACTATTTTTTCTTTAATTAAATATACATCTCAATAGTAGATTGGAAGGGACAGATCTTGTTATTTACAGGTATGTAACTGCTTAGTTATGATTCAACAACTATATAGTAATATCAATTTAAAGATCTATCGTAGCTTCTATTTTCAAATTTCTATAGATTAATACTAATGACAAACTTCAATTACTTATTGTATCCATCCATAGTTAAGAGTTTATACTCATTAGCTTATATTTATCTAATAAAAGATAATTTAACTATGAAAGTGCATTTTATTTCATTCCTAATCCATAGTTTAACTCACCAAATAATATCACAGGTTTCATCATGATAAAGTACTTTAATAATTATTTTTACGAGGCATGCATACTTTCTTTCATGTACAGAAAACTCTCTTCTTCCTCTTTCCTATAATCATGTTAATAAGTAATTAATCTTTTATAAAATTTCAAATATAAAAATCATAGCAATCATATATCTCATAATATTAATCTTTTGTAAAGAATTTAATATACACATGCAAACTAGTAAGTGATTCAAATGATTATATGTTTCTCATAGTCGATCTAAATTCTAACAGTAACATAATTAACCAATTCCACTATCAACATCTATAAAACTATAAACATAATTTCCTCTAACCTCAATTAAATCCTTGTGGGATATTTAAGAATAGAGGAAATTCATCCCAACCACGAACTATCCCCAACAATTCCTCTAGAGCTCAGACCTTCTTATATATTATTCCCAAGAAATTTTTACCAGTGTATTGCTTTAAGATCTGCCAGCTTTTTTCCCTAGGCTTTTTTAATTTAAGAAAAAATATTCTCTTTTTCTTTAAAACGTATATTTCTCTCGAGTTCTACTTTATTTTACTTTTCACCCAAATTAACATTTCTCTCTAGATAAATAATTAACATAATCTTTCTTTCTGATTATGTTAATATATTAGACAACATTCTCATAAAAATTTGAAGGAAACTTTGTAGAAATTGAATGCGTGGATTTTAAGCATTAACATCTTTTAAAATTTAGAAAGAAATTTCTAATACCCAAATGCTCTTTCCATAATACTCACAAGAAATATCATTTACTAATTTACGAATATAAAATATAATTACGATCCTGACTTCCTTCACCATTAAATCCAACAATAATTTAAAAGTCTAAAAGTAACCGTATCTGAACAAACCAGCCATAAATATATTACAGGAAAGGAAATGACCACAGCATCCCCTTTTCTAATATTTCTAGAGACGATGTGGTGGCCATCCTTCCCCTTTGCTAATTTGGTTTCCCACAACTCCATTAAGGTAACCAGATATTGGAATAATAATAAGGTATACTACTGACAATAAGATTAATATTATTCTTTATCAGAAAATATAACATCTTTTCGATGAGGAATTCATTAAATAACATATTTATTTTTCGATGAGGGATTCATTAAATATAATTATAATATAATACATATTACACCACTTATGATAGAAAACAAACATATATGTATTGTTCTCCCTAATATTAGCATTGTATCATAATATATTGATTATTTCATTTATGTTATGATTTTGTCTTCATATCCTCAATTGTTTTGTTCTTTACTCACATCCGTAATTTTTCATGCCCTATTTAGTTGTTTTATCTTTGTATATCTAAATATTTAATGTATTAAGAAATAAATTGAGATAGTTTTAATTATATAATATGTTATTGATTTTGTTTTTAATTAAATGTGTCGAGAAAATTGAGTTTATAAAAAATAATTATGGAATGACTATCCTGTATCATATAGAAAGAATTTACAAATTTGTTCTCCAAAGTCACTCGTCATTGATGCACTTCGAATTAATGAAAGTATTAATTTATGAATAGAGAGTTATAATATAATTGTTGTAAATATCTAATAGTAATATTACAATTTGTCTATGTAATATTTTTGGGTTGAGGAGCTCTACACTTTGGTATAGGGAAGATGTAAAATTAACATTAAATTATGGCTGTAATAATTTTTATTAATTGAATTTAGAATTTATATTATTTTTATAAATTAGTTTAATTAAAATTAATTTAGTTGTACTTTTTAATTTTATGTTTATCAGAATCTATGATATTGATGTAGAGTATAATCTATTTGAAAAAAAAAATAGAAATAATTTTTTCTTTCACCACAATGTAATCTCAACATTTTTAGTCCATATATATATACTTGAATTATAAAAATTTGAACTTTAAAATTCATGATTTATAGATTGACCTTTAGACTCCTCTAAGCTCTTTTTATAGACTTTTTAAATTTGATTTTATTAATATTGATAATTTCCTATCATTTATTTGATTAGAAGAATACTAAAAGGGTGTTTAAATGAGCAATGGGAAAACATACTAATTATTTTTCACATGGGTGTTGCCAATATTATTCTAGGTGAAAATTGTCATTAAACTTAAACAACGCTACATAGTAGCTAGTACCTATTACTTAGCTTAAATATAGCTTAATTAAATAAAAAAAATAATAAAGATAAAGATTTCATCACAAAAAGAAAACAAACCAATAAAATATTGTGTTTTTTATTTCATCGCCAAAAGTTAAGAAATTTGATTAACTAATATTGTTTATATTAACATACATATATCTATCCCCGGATGTGGGTGACGTCTAGGCATTCAATGGCTTTCATGCAGCATAAAGATCCCAGGTACTGCTACCTGCAAAGCAGCGTGGCGTCCCATATCACAATCGCTTGCAGAAGGAATGTTTTAATGGCTGCAGGACAGGGCAGGCTGATGACATTAATGCAGGACACGCTTCGAAGCTGTCTGTTGATGGTTAAATACATGGCGCTACCATACGTTCATTCCACCTCCAGCATTCAGGTATCTGGCTATAGGTTTGTTTACAGTTATGGTGTGAAAATGAGAATGTGTCTGTCTTCAGAGGCAAGATTCAGGCTCACTGGGGTCTGAATTTGCAACACCTCGAATTCACCTGCGTGCTCCACAGGGGAATTAGTTAAGTGGCTTGGGGTAAGTGGTCTGTTATCTGTAATATCAGTTTTGTCTGTGTTGCTTCTTAGTCTCGGGCTTCAATTGTCTACACTTACACGCCTCGGGCTCATTTGGGTCATTCCTCTGGTTTTAGGCCCTGTCCCTTTGACTTTTCTGTGTCTGCTCCGTGGGTTGGCAAAATGAAGCGCCATGGGAAGCGGATTCGCTCGGGTGACTGCCCTGGCAGAGGCAAGCGGCCCTCAGTGAGTCCTCGTGCCAACCCAGCCCTTTCGCCCATCAACCTCTCTTCCTCTCCTGAGGACCTTCCCCCCAGAAATCCTCCTCGCAAGCCTATTCCCAATAGTGCCTTTCAATCTACCCATTTTAAATTCCAGAGCAATTTGAATAGGCCTTTGATTTCTGCTCAGATCACCATTCTCATGATGGAAGAAGAAAACCAAGTTGCCCCTCTTTCCTGCATTGTGCCCAACCCCTCTCACAGCAGTGAGCGCTCCTTGGCCGAGGATTCTTTGTGTATCAAGCGGGAGATTGAACTTGGTCTGCAAGTTAATTTTCCCCCTGTTATCCCTCCCCTGATTGACAGTGACCCAATTGAAGCGGAGACAAATGCAGGCACTGCCGACCTCGACAAGGGGATGGAAGGCAAGGAGCCTCTCAGTCATGATGACGCGTGTCAGGATGCCGAGGAGACTCATGGGGAAGTAGAGGAAAATGATTAACATGCACAGCGGTTTGCCTCTTTTTGTTCTTTGGTGGTTGCTGAGAAGGCAATACCCAGACATTTTGGTCATGGTTCGTCTTGACAGCATCAACTTCAGGTTATGGTCTCCCACTGATGAAGTGTCCCTTCTCCTCCTGGACTTTTGCTATCAGTTGTGCTCTTCTATTTCTCCTCTTGTCTATCAGTCTATGTCCAATTGTAATGCCAATTTAGTTGGCTGTATGTCTTTGTTTTCCCCCAGTTCGCACAATCATGGGGTAGTTTTGTAATTTTGATAGCTCTCGGGTTCCTGCCCTTGCAGCCTCTGCTATATGTAAAAATATTTTGATTTTCAGTTAATAGAATTAGTTGTTATAGAGAAAAAAAAAACATACATATATCTATGTGTATGTATTATTTATTTTAATATGTATAATTCTTTTATAATCAAATTTATTGAAATATTTTTTTAATATGATAATAAGTCACCTTAATTTGAAAATATTGTGAAAAGTTTATAATCATGAAAATAGAAATAATAGCAAAAAGAAAACGAATAAATCAAAAAATTAAATTAAAATGGAAATAAAAATAAAAACAAAAAATTAGTAACAATAAATGGAAGTTACTAAAAAACCACCTCAACCAATTACTTTACAAATAAATTAATTTAAATAATAAAAAAAAATTAATAAAAATGGAATTCCTAATGTTAAACTATGTATAAACATCTATCAAAGAAAAACTAATACCCGTCCAAACAAAACTAAATAAGTTATACCATGTGCGGCATGTATAAGGTGGCGCTTTCCACGGCAAGGCATGTATAATAAGTTGGGATAAGGTGGTGCTTTCCACTCCAAATATGGTCATTCGCATAACAAACCAATTTTCTTTATGATTTATTTTTTTTATCCATAACACACAAATATTACTAACTTAACAAGAATACATCAACGTACGTTAAATTAAATGAGAGGTAAAGTTTATAAATCTAAATTTATAGTAAATTAAAATTTATTTTATTTTGTTAAAATTAAAAAGCATAAGAATTAATTAAATTATAATTTATTTAAAATTATTATTATATTATTAATTAATTAATTATTTATAATAACAAATTTTAGCTATTAAACTTTACTAAATAAAATATTATTGCTTATTTAATATTATTAATTTATGAGTATATAATAAATATTTGGTAATTTTCGATAAGAATCAATTTATAATAAACATCAAAAACTTAATGTTATATTTCCAATGCTAAGAAAAGAAATTGAAAACTATCTAAATTATAACTTTATTTTATAATTATTATTATATGAATTATCAAAAATTAATTATATATATTAAATATAATACATTTAAATAAGGGAAGTGTGTATCAAATTCTTAACCATAGATATTCAAACAAACTTTACCATGGATATTCTAAATCTATATAAAGTTTTATTATAATACCAATTTATGATACATCTCAGATTTGCTAAAATTAAAAGGATCATAAAAATTAATTAAATTCTAACTTTATTATAAAATGTTATTAATTATATATCATCCTAAATCAAAGGTCATGGGTTCTACTCCAAATATGGTTCTTCACAAAATAAACAAATTGTATTTATGTTTTTTTTTCTATCCATAACATGCAAGTATTACTAACTTATCTAATACATCAATGTACGAGCCTTGAATTAAAGAAGAGTTAAAGACTCCCCCCCAACTAGTTATGATGCCAATAATATCCTCTTATCATGATGGAACAATACAGAATCATAGGCCATGACCCGTCAAACATTTTCATTTGAGATAGTGTACAAGTCATTACATTCTCATGAGAGACATGAATTTACAGACCGAAGGTGGTGGTACTATTTTCCTTGTAGACTAATCATGCTAGTGAATCATGATTTGGAAGGCCTCTTCACATCGACAATAATGCCTTATGTCACTTGGCGATGGAGTTCTCCTTTAGATATGCCTTTGTACATAGAACGTAGTACTATTAATCATTCTTTGTGTTTGGACATGCAATTATCAAGTAGCCATAACAATCATTTTAATTGCTAATATGAACTCTCAAGTTGGACCAACAATGGGTATTTATTGGTTTTCTTAGGCTTGGCGAATTTGGGTTACATTGAACTTCTCATGGGGTCCTCTCTCTCTCTGTTAGAATTCACTTGGTTTCTCTGGGGCTCAGTTTGGTCAGCTCGCCTTACGTTGATAATCCATCCATGAAACAACATCTCTTGCAAAATATCAATTCGTAGACTACTTTAATTGTTCATCTTCCCACTTGTACCATGGTTATTGGCTCTAGACCAAGCTTCACTAGAAATCATTCTAAGGTTCTCCAAAGTCCATGGATCATGGAATTTAAAAGGTCCATTGTCTCATTCGAAAATTCATTGGTTATTCTACTCACGGTTTAAAAAAATTGGAGTAGAATAGCAAATGTTAGCTAGAATATGATTATGCATTTATTGTGTCTTGGTGCACATCCAAAATCTCACTGGGAGGGGTGGTAGTTCATTGTCTTTCACAAGAAACTTCTGGAGGCTCCTTGCTCAAGTGTGAATCACGCGTGGTTCATGGTGCACAATATCATTGTCACATACCTAGATTCCATCAAATGTTTTTATTATTATTATTATTATTACTTTCCTTCTAACTTAATTTCATTCTACTTCCGAGTTCTAAAATTAAAACAATATTGATTTGAATATTAATTGGCTTACATAAAATTTACTAAGACTTCCTTAAAATAAATTGTGTCATCAATGCACCATGCTCCCTGTCCCCTGTAATGTGCCTAGAGAAAGAATATAGTTAATATGTGTGTGTGTGTGTTCTTCACTAATGTGCCTGGAGAAAGCATATAGTTTAATATATCTGTGTTTTGTAAACATTGTTTAATACTGTATAAGACATGATAATTTTGGTACGTCTACACAATATCTACTCCATTTAAATAGTATTCTAACCCCATCACTCTAGGGCTTAGAATAAAAGAATTAAATGAACATCATTTTTTTCTATGCATATATATAAGTTGAAGAGTGACTCCATACAGGTTGGTTGAATTTAGAAATTTATGGAAGAACATGTTGTTGTCTTGAAACCAACATTTCAGACTAATTAAGTGAGTTCATCATCAGGGCTATCAACTGAAAGCTTGAGAAGAGAGCATGGATGCTTGGAGCAATTAATAGTTGATCATTCATAGTTTAATGATAAGAATATTATGGTCGGCTTCTCTTATTTTTTATTTTTTATTTTTTTAATATAATTGATTAATTTTTAATGATTAATTTAAGCATGTTTTAGTTTATTAATCAGAATTATATGTAAAGATATAGTATATTCTTAATGTTATATATGTGTGTTGTTTAATGATGACTTTTAATGTTTTTATTTATTTAATTTGATTAACCCCTAATAGCGCCATCATCCTTAGAATATACAAGGTTCCAAAAATCTGCAAAGCAGGTATTCCTCTAAGACCCATGGTTAACACTGTAAGATTGCCCACCTATTGGTTAGAAAAATACCTTGCCAACAAACTTCGGCCTCTATCTGGTAACACCACCTCTTATATTAAAGATTCCTCTTATTTCATAGAATGGATTATAAATCTTGAAATTAATAACAATGACATCCTTGTAAGCTTCAACATGGTATCCCTCTACACTATGATTCCAGTTGACGAGGCCATTGAAGTACTAAAGAAAATCACAAACCCTGAAATGGTGCACGTCATCAGAATCTGCCTTAAGTCATCATATTTTAGCTTCAAAGGGAAAATCTATGAGAAAACTCATGGAGTTGTCATTGTCTCTCCTTTATCTCCAATAATTGCCAACATACATATGGAACACTTTGAACAAATTTCCCTTAATTCTTTCCCTTTCACCTCTGAAGAATGGAAAATATATGTAGACAACATATTCGCCAAATGGAGCCATGGTATGGATAAACTTAATGAGTTCTTAACTCACATCAACAACCTCTCTAAACACATTAAATTCACAATTGAAATTGAAAAGAACAACCAACTCCCTTTCTTAGATGTCCTCCCCACCAAGAAAAATGGTAAACTGAGCCACCAAGTTTTCAGAAAACAGACTCACACCGACAAGTATCTGCACTCAAATTCCCACCACCATCCAAAACAAAAAGTAGGTGTCATTAAAAACCCTAGTTACTAGAGCATCTAGAATTTGTGACCCCGAACACTTAGAGGAAGAACTTAACCACCTTTTCAAAGTATTCAAAAATAATGGTTATCAAGAAAACATAATCCAAAAAAATATTAAAAATTCCAAAAACAAAACTCAAAAAAGAAATCCCCTAGAAAAACCTAAAATCTCCTTACCCTATATAATGGGAACCACCGACAAAATTGTTGGAATTCTTACCAAACATAACATCATGGTTGCATTCACTCCCTCTAACACCATAGAAAACATGCTTGATTATGCCAAAGATTCAATTGAACCGAAAAATCACAAAGGAGTATACTCTATCCCATGTTCATGTGGAAAGGTATATATAGGTGAAATGGGGATATCAGTGGGCATAAGGCTAAAAGAACACATTAATGACATTGTAATGAATAGATCGGAAAAATCAGCCCTGGAAGAGCATGCATATTCCTCCTCGCACTACATTTGCATGGAACATGCTAAATTAATTCACAAAGAAGATCATTATCTAAAAGGAAGGGTGAAAGAAGCCATTGAAATAGAGAAATCATCAACCAACATGAACATAGATGATGGTCTTAAACTAAGTAGTTCATGGATACCCTTACTGAGAACTAAATAAAATATAATTAGTTATTTTTAAACATTCATATATTAACATTAATACTATCCTATAACAAGACCCTATGCTTTTCTAGTTCACTCTTTTTAATACTCTTACCTAATTATAACCTACATAATATTAAAAATAACCAGCATATATAAACCTACATTAAACATTAAGAAATAACCCATAAACAACATTAATAAATAAAATTAAAAAATAACTGACATAATAAAAACCTACATTAAACATCAAACATCAAAAAATTTTAATATTTAAAAAATAAATTAACTAATAATAAATTAAATTAAATTAAATAAAATAAAACATTAAACCTCATCATTAAATGACACCATATATATAACATTAAGAATATACTAATAACTTTACATATAATTATGATTAATAAATTAAAACATACTTAAATTAATCATTAAAAATTAAGCAATTATATAAAAAAAAATGAGAAGCCGACAATAATATTCCTATCAGTAAACTATTAACGATCAACTATTAATTGCTCCAAGCATCCACGCTCCCTCTTCTAAAACTTGCAGTTGATAGCACTTTGAAACGTTGGTTTGAAAACAACAACAGGTTCTTCGATAAATTTCAAAAAATATATGTAAGTTGATAATATATATAAGTTGATATGGTGTATACTTATATAGCTTCCATACCTTAGCACTGAAGCAATGGAAGTTTGAATAGTCGGTCAGCTTGAGCTGATGAAAACTTTGGGTTGTTAAATTTATATTCTATCGCTCCACCATTCAACAAATTTCATGTGGGATTAAAGTGTTTAATGGGAAAGAATACCTAGTGTGTTGTGGATGAATGGAGGATGGCCACGTGCTCACAATCCATGTGAACTTCATGTGACAATGGGTAATTGGCTCACGTACACAGTGAAGATTTTTATCTTTTCAAGCTAAAGGTGGAAATTTTTTCTCACAATCCTAATACTGTGAACTAAGCTACTCTTTCTTCCATTTTTTTGTTTCATTGGTTGCGTTGTGTCGCCTATAAAATTTCTCCATGAGAGGTTTTGTTACTTTGGCGCATGTGATTTTTTTCCATGGTTTCACGGAAACAAGGTTTTGACCTAAATGTGGTGATTCACTCCATAAAAACATTGGTAAGGGTAAGACAAGGTGGAATTGTTTTTCCTCTCATATCTTGTTTTTCTTTGTTCTCTTTTTCTTCTGGTTTAGCTAAGTTAAGTTTCCTTCTGTGTTATTTTAGGGTGCTCTCATACCTATTGTTACCCTATCATTTCACTATTATTTCTTGGCATAACTGCAACTTCTTGATATTTCTTTCATCACTTTTTTCCATAGGCACTCTAGTGCTCTTATTTAATGTGCATCTTCATGTCTCATAATTTCATTTGTCTGATAGTTCCCCTACTCAGGTATTCTGTCGCCATTTTTTTGCTGCCTTCTCTAGTCTAACACCACAATCATTCATTCTACAAAGTTGGGTAGGCTTTCCTTGTTGCGGTCCTTACTCAAGGTAAATTTTTTCTTTAAGGGTTTTATTTATTTATTATTCCCCTAATAATTATTGGTTGGGTGTACTCCATCCACGCATTCATGTTGAGTCTCGGAAGAGGATTTTCATTGTCATATTAGATATTATTCTATTATAGGTTATTTCTAGGCACTCGTACTTTATCTCGTCTTATTACAAGTGGGTAACCCTTTGCATGTTATTACGATGCTAAAAGAAATCTTGTGGAAAAGTTCATAATGGGAGTGTTAAAAGTCGACTCTGCTACATGTATATTGTTGTTGTTTGGTAATGTTTTTTTTTTCTTTTATTATTTATGATTTCTATTACACTAGGCATAACTATACTCATCACATGGATCTGATATTGATTATGGGTATGCATGAATCTAGGTTCAACTTAGAGGGTTTGAAGGTTAGAGGGTGTGCCTCCTGTCTCTCACTCTTTCTTACTCTGGGAAATGTAAGTTTGCTTACTACATATCTTCCCAACTTTCTTTTGTTGTACTCAAGGCATATGGAAACCAATGTTTCATTCTCTTCTTATCACTTAGAATAGTGAGTGACTGATATTGTTCCTTCCATCAGAAGGCAATGAAATTAGGAAAATGTGGATTTCTTTGTATTTGAATCCCAATAACATTTTATGTTAAGTTTGTATAATTCCATGTCATGTTTCCTATACTTCCCACTATTAGTGTACATTCCATATATTCTATGGTGAAATATGTGTATGTTTTCCATTGTTATTAGTCCTTGCCTTCAGCAATGAAGGGACTCTAGTTATCAATATAGCATTGACTAGCCATTAACCGGTCCTTTGACCAACAAAAATTGTGCACTATCAAAATTTAACCAAAGTTTATCCCTGGAAATTTCAATGTAAGAAAACTATAACCAAACTTTTGAATTCGAGGTCTTATTACAAGCTTCACGTGCCCCAATGTTATTTTAGTCGGGACAGGTTCTTTTGTCCTAAGCTTTTCAAAACAAATGTTTTGCGCAAGTAAAGTATTTTATGCAAAGTTTTTAAGACTCCACTTCCAGTGGAAAGCGAGCTACCATCTGCTATTTCTTCTGGTCACCCATCACCTTTTCTACGCTCCTGTCTCCTCTTCATTCCACCAGTCTTCTACCTGTCTCCTCTTCTATTATCCCGCCTCCTCTTCATTCCACCATTCTTATATGCTCTGCCTCCTCTTCATTCCCTATGGTATTCTCCATGAATGATTTACCTGGGAAGCCAAGTACCATTGGAGGCCTTGCTTTACGCATTGGCCAGTTATTGTTAGCGTCATTTTCCATAGAAAGCCATTCAGAAAGAAGTGCAAGCATAAGAGATACGAGAGAATGCCAATTTCTGTATAAACTTTTAAGAAGGAAGTATAAACATAAGAGCTAAGAAAGAGTACCGAATATGTAAGATTGCTTCGGAATGTGCACGAAAAATGGTGGCAATGTCTGCGAAAAATCTGAAAAGGGATGCAGCATGACGGATTTCCCCGCTGCCATCGACAATTTTCTGTCAGAGCTGGAACTGGCCATTTCCCAATGCCTATCTTATCCAATTAATCTACGTCTGGAGGTGCAATTTTGAAATTCAATTATTTTTTTTTGTTAGCCTAAAAAACCAATAACTTTTCATTATGAAAATGATTACAGTAACTTGTTTTTGTTATGCTTCTTCAAAAAACAATTTTGAATTTCCGCACCATTCCTAAAATTCTTCTTACAGTGCTTTGTAAATTACCTTATTTTAGTGTCATTTTTCATAGAAATCCTTTCAGAAAGAAGTGCAAGCATAAGAGATAAGATAGAATGTCATTTTCCGTATAAAGTTTTTAGAAGGAAGTACAAACATAAGAGCTAAGAAAGAGTACCAAATATGTAAG
Organism: Pinus taeda; assembly: GCA_000404065.3. Lineage (NCBI taxonomy): Eukaryota > Viridiplantae > Streptophyta > Pinopsida > Pinales > Pinaceae > Pinus > Pinus taeda. Next base: position 36,378 of record APFE031569516.1, read on the forward strand.
ATTGCTTCAGAGTGTGCACGAAAAACAGTGGCAAACAGATTCAATGCAAAACTCTTTACGTCTAAATCATCTTGATGTTTATATGCAAATAGATGCAATGCAAAACTCTTTACATCTAAATCATCTTGATGTTTAGATGTAAACATATGTAATGCAAAAATCTTTAGGTCTAAATGATCTTCTTGTGCAAAAATCTCAGGGTCCTTCTCTACCAGAGAATAACGTCTACTTGCACATAGCAACCAGTACTTGACGTGGAGGCTTTGAAGGTCTTATCGCATGCTGAACAACAAGGTTATCCAGCAACAACACATCCCCTTCCTCCCACCTTAAATTTATGCACTCTTCATCAGCAATGGCCTTGAATGCCTCCATTGCTTCACCAAGAAAATGGCACCGATCTCCAGAAGACAATGACAGGTTTCTTTTGCCATAGCCAGTTATGGTGCTAAACCAGACTCGCCTCCATCCATATCCCTTGAATGCTCTGATCACCTCCCAAGGGCTGAACACAAACTCATTCGTACAACCCATCACCTCTACCACTCTGCTTATCATTCATTCAAATGCAGAGGCATTAAACTTTGAAAGCAATAATAACTGAACAACAAAATGAAGAATAAGATGGCAAGTTTAAGTGCAAGTGTAGTGGAATAATAAAGCTATGACAAACCCATGTGAACCCGAGGTGTCATCTCAAGATCATGTCAAGTTGATACCCAGGATTAATACCCATCCTAAAAGTTTGAAGCTCACTAGGTTAAATAAAATGATATGCACCTCCAAAATTGCCATGTGGTACAAAAGTTTGTTTGTAAAAGTTTAGGGAAGGATAAATAACATCGGAGAAGTTTAATTCCCAACAAATTTATATTCTCAACCCTTCACAGGAAGCTTGAACCTATAATATAAACTGAGACCAAACCCACTGAAACCAATTGGTATACACAATATGAATTTAAATGGACTTATGCTAATTAATACCTGCTAGCAGCTACATTGTACTTACCTCTTTTTCACCTCATTTGGGTCATTCGTTTCCATAAAAGTCTGCCAGTTTCTGGCAAAGAAGGAAGCAAATGTGTTTTGGGTGGGAGCCATTACTTTAGAGTCTAGACATGACTAACCCTGTATCCTTCACTCTTGTTACAAATTTAGGTATTCTATCTTCAATGCACTGTTCAATGCCTTGGCTGAGAGCTATGGCAGTCTCTCCATCCATGGTAACAGAGGGACAACAATGGCTTCTGTTCTCGGAAGAATATAATTAAGATTCGACGTTCAATTCAAGATTCAATGAACATTAACATAGTTTATTTATTAGCAGGGAGATGAAAATCAGACATGCTGGTTCTCGCTGAAACTTATCCCAAATAAAACATTAATGGAAAGCTTCCACACGTAGTCTGATGAACGAGCTCCATTTGACCAACTTGGTTCATGCAGCTGATAACGTGTCTATGGTAAGAAACATGTGTCAAACTTTTTCATCCATTCCTGTAACGTGTCTATGGTAAGAAACACGTGATGAACTTTTTCATCCATTTCCAGATTATTTATTGAAATGCTAAGTTCGTTTAATTAAGTTCACTGGTATTGACGGTGACAACGCATGGTTATTTTTGAAGGTGGAAAGCATGTCTTGGGATTCCAAAGCCATTGTTATACTCCCGAGAAAACATTAAGTTTCCCGCACCATAAGGTGATATGAACAAATGCAAGATGAAATGCACTATTTTCTTTTTATTCGCACTTCATTCTCCTTTCTAAGTGAGCATGAGCCATCAATTCGGAAGTTGTATGCAAAAAATTGTTTGTCTTTTGATCATAGTTGGCAAGATTGAATCTAAAAACAAAAAAAAAAAAAAACAAATGAAAAAAAATACATTTTATAAATATTACCCTACACCAGAGATGATGATGTTGACTACAATATTCAAGATGAAGATGATTCAACTTCACAGCACTAGATGTGGCAGCGAGGAAGGCCTGGACGTCAATAGCTATCATATACTGCGTCTCTAAAGAATGTTGAATTTCAATGATTTATGCTCTCTAATGAAGGTCAAGACTTTTCTAATAGTTTAATATTAATGATTTTATGATAATTAAGATTGAGATGTGTATAGTTAGTTGAGATAAAATAAATTTGTTGATGATTTTTTATTATGAAATTATTTATTATGATATTTGGCTTTTATGGTTTAACAATGTTACATTCACTAAAATCATGCACATTACCAAGATTGAGGTATTATGTAAACTTCACTTCAAGTAACCAATAAGAATTAATATACATTTCATACTTTTATTATTCTAAATGCATACTCAAATTACTCACGTCATTAACTTTGTTGTGCTTCCTGCTGGTGGTTTCGCTGGTAATTCAAAGGTTCTCTGAATAACAGGAAGTGCGGTTCAGGGTGATGAATAGCATAGTGCGCCCACCCGCGAGACTGCTGAATCCTATGTTCTTGCCACTCATTCTGCAAAAATAAATACATTAGTTCAAATCATTTCAACCCACATAATTTAAAAAAAAGCCAAAAACCATAAATGAAATCCAACTCCGTGTTAAAGAATAGAAGAAAAGCGCCGCCCAATAAAATGATTTGTATAATAAACTGAGAAGATAAAATAGGATATCCCAGAAAAGTAAACAGTAACTGGGCAGCAAAACTAAATATAACACAAATAAGAGGTAAAATAAGCGCTCACTTAGTATAGAAAATAAGAGTCCAAATACTATGAGCGAAAATAAGAGCCCTGTCACTTCAGAAAAGCCCACAATAAATTGCAAAAGCCAACCGCTAATGTGCACATAATATTTGGAGAGTTTCATTTGTGGCTACTTTCCACCAGGTATTTCTACATCTAACTGAGAAAATAAAATGAATTGTAGACTTAAATTTGTCAAAGAATTTTAGCTCCAGTCCACTGATGCCAAGGAAATCAAATACCAGTCATCGTCACCCTGAACTCCCTGTCTTGCACCAAAATTTTTGCAACGCATGTTTTTTTGGCATGTGGATAAAGATAGGCAGGGACTACCACTACACAGTTTCCCCCCTTGTTTGAACTACTTCTAATGTGAATTTCACCTTGTACATGAAACTTATTGTTAATATTGTGACTATAGACTATATTAAGGATTCTACATTCTGAGCCATGTTTTTAATATTCTAGTTACATATTACTTGTGGGTTACCTTTTGTTTCGGTTTATTCTAGCCTTGTTTTTTAATACAAATTGAAATGATTTTTTCACCAATGAATGAATCCCACTTCCGTTGGAATATAATTATGTTTAGTAATTTTATATAGGACAAATTATTTCTTTCCATCGATCACTTCCAATTTTTAAATTTGTTCCACCTAAAATGAGACATATATATTCTAATTTTAACTTTTTTGTTTATTTTCATAAGTGACCCCTCGTTTTCATTACTTTCTTATTATTGTATCTATTGTCCATTATTCCTATCATTTAGTTCGCATATCTGCAATTCCTCTTAGTAAATATTTGTCGCTTAAGTTTTTAGTTGATGGTATCCCATGTTGTTGGATATTCGAGTCTAGTAAGGCTCGCGAACCCCAACCATCTAGGCACGACATTATTCTCCAACACTCTTAATTGTATACAACCTGCTTAGTTAATTTGGTGTGTGATGTTTATTACTTATATATATTAATATTATTATATATATAGCTTACCAGGATAAGTATACTTTCCCTTAGTAATTGTTACACTTCATGGGCTCCTCTCCATGCATACAAAATAACTACTAATTTCTTCTAATTTGTCCCAAAATTTCTATCGACACTGGTTAATTCCTTTCAAGAATATTATTTTCCAAACCCTCGCAAATTTATTTTTCCTTTTGCTAAAACTAATAATGTACAGGAGTAATAGAACTAAAAAACCAGAGCTGAAACCCTGCCCTTATTGTATAGTAATTGATTTCCTAGTTATGTATTGTCTAATATACAAAGGCTATTTCCTTATTTATGGTCTTTATACTATGTTCTTCCCCTTCCTTGTGAAGGTGTGGAACTAGTTTCATTTTAATAAGAATAACTAGATACACTCATAATAAAACCATCATAAATTAGGCTAGGTTACGATATACACATGTATATGCCTTAAAAAACTTAAATTTCCTTCAATACTATTCGAACTACCTTTTACTACATCTTATTTATGCATCATCAAGGATTTTCTCAGAAAATCATAATACTTTCAAAATGGCCATCAATATACTTATATAGTCAACATCAACATTACATATTGTTATGCAACAATTTCATAATTATTTTCGTTTCCTATGAGAGACTATTTAGCCTATTTTATCACTAACATCATATAGTATAAATTTATGTAAACCATCCTCTATCATCTAGAATACACATAGAATGTCAATATTAATATGTAGTATAATTTCAGTGAAGTCATAATCTTAACCAAAATTCTTATTGGAAAATTACTCAGTAATTGAGCACGTTCCTCCCGACCACGAACCGAATCCTCGAGTTCCCCATGAGCTAATATATGCTTTCCAATGGAATCAACAACCCTAATTGAGTCATGAATGGTATATTTTATATTCTTCCTTCGTAGCAGAATTTTTTGCAGCATCTTGCCTTTTGAATCTGCCAACCCAACTGGCTAGGCCTTTTTGTTAGTTTTTTTTTTTGAAAAAAAAGTACTTTCCTTTTTCTTTAAAGCCCTATTTTTTCTCCCGCAATAGCTTATTTCACCCCCAACTTAGTATCTTTCTCTAACTAAGTATTTTAGTATGATATTTATCTCCCATCATAATAAATCTGTTTTTTTTCCAATTATTTCTCCTAGGAATTGTTTGAGGGTATTTTAGGGAATATGTAGCTTGAATTTATCCACGCACGACTCTTTCTAATTGGAAAGGTATATTTTCACTGTGGTTCTCTTTCCTTGATTAATTACCAACATTTTATTTATTAATAATAATCTATTAATTACATAACACTAAATTCTATTTGATCATGATGGTTCACAAATACAACATGGTTTTCTTAGCCACCCAATCTAAAAATATTCCACATCTAAAAAGAGTAAATCATTAACCCAAAGAATAGAGGGGTATTACCTCTTCCACCCTTTTACTCAACACCTTACTTGGTGTTTATTGTCCAATTGCTTTCCTTCTATAATAGTGTTGGAAAGGCCTCTTGCTTTTTTTCCTACATCTCTCAGGTGGCCTCCTCAGGTGTCAAGTGCTTTCATTGCAATTTAGCTTGAGTTATGGCTTGATATGGAGCAAGATCTTTGTCTCATCTAGTATGTGAAATGGACCTACTAGGAAATGTCCTTATGATTCCACCTATATCAAGTTCCAATTAATTATATGAGAACTTTCATGCACATAGTTTTTTATCAAAGATACATGAAAAACATGGTCTGTTTTTATATGGTTGGGCAATGCTAGCTGATATCCTACTAGTCCCACCCTCTCCAGAATCTCAAAAGGCAGACAGAACCATGGGGCTAATTTGGTGCAAGTTCCCATTCCTAAAGTGATTTTCCTGGGTTTTACTCTTCTGTATACATGATAGTCAACCTTAAATTACTTGTGAGTCTTGTTTAATGAGCATAATTTTTTTTTGTATCCTGAGTAGTTTTTTATGTTCTGTCTAGTTTTTCACACCCCTTCCTCAATTTATTTTAATGCATCAGATCCTGAGATTAGCATGTCTTCTCACTAACTCTAGTTGACATGTGTGTATAATTTTTCTCCATACAATGTTTCAAAAGGACTCATTTTTATCAAAGTTGATAATTGTTAGTGTAGGAAAATTCTTCTAGATGTAGGAAATATTCTCATCTAGTAGGTTTTTCCATGAGATACATTCTTAAGATGTCCTCTAGAAATATGATTGGTCGTCTAAGTTTTCCCATCACTTTGGGGGTTATATGCAGTGCTAAAATTTAGTTGTGTCTCTATTCCTCCAAACAAATCTTTCCAAAATTTGGAAGTGAATTTAGTGACCTTGTCAAACACTACCACTTTTGTTATTCCATGTAATCTAAAGATATCCTTCATAAAAATGTTTGCAATCTGAGTTGTCTGATAGGTAGACTGTACACATATAAATATGGTGCCTTACTTAATGTGTCCACTAGAACCATTATGGAGTCTAGCGAGATCACTTCCCATTTCCATTCAGGAATGGGTAGTGGGTTCAACAGACGTTCTAGGTGTTGGTGTTCTACGATCACCTACTAACATTCTAAGAAATTAGAGAAATATTATCTTAGTTATTTTTTCATGCCAAACTAGTAAAATTCCTTCCTCGATGTTGTTATCATGTTTTTGTATCCAGACTATCCAATATATTGTTTCTTAGTACATTCACATAATACAATCTTTTTTAGAGAACTTTCATTTGGAACATACAATCCATTTATGTAGGTTAACAATTTTTTTGAATTTTCAACATAACATGGAATATCTACTCGTTGAAATTTATCTATTAGATCCCAATAATAATAGTGTAGTCCCCTTATTTTTATTGTTAATGTGTCCCCCATTTTGTTATTGTTGTGTCCCATAGAATCCTACTATTATTATTGGTGTCCCCTTTCATTATTATTGTTATGTAGGCTTTGATTATATTGTGACCTTGTAGACTCATATATATAGAAAGGAGGTCTTTTCATTTGTATTATCCAAGAATTATTCATTTATGTAATGTAAAGGAGGTTTTCCCCTCGAAGAGGATAATTTCTTAGTCATTTATCCATCTTTTCTTCCTTTTTTGAGCTGGTTGCATAACATTTGGTATGAGAGCTTTCGATTCTATCGTTTCACTACTTCAAACATGTCATCTTTGTATTTTCTCTATACGTTTTTTTCTACTAGGCTTTAGAAGCTTAAATTTGTGCCACATGGAGGTGAAATATTGATGACTTTCGTTTATGAATTTCAGACCTTGATTTGCTATATTTTCTAAGATATGGTCTGAAGAAGTTAAGGTTTTTAGAGTCTCTAAAATTCAATCTCAAATAAGTGACCTAGGGAAAATAATTATAACTTTCTCTTTGGGCATCGTATTTGAATTTTCTAAAAAGTGACTAAAATTTTATGGAATTAATTTTTCTCTCGATAATTTTTAAAGCCAAATGTTGAAGCAATGATGTGTGGCACTTCGTACAAGTTCGCTTCACTGAACCAGTCCATAATCAGGTCATAGTGGGAGATTTGGCATAACTTTTTCTTGAATAATCTAATTTTGGTTCTACTTATGAAATTGGAAATAACACCTGGAGGGATACTATAGGACCAATTTTTAGACCTTGGAGAGTTAAAATTACAGAAATATACTAGTTTCAATATCTAGTTTCCAAAAACAAAGAAAAATGTGTGTATTTTAAAAAAATGTAGAACTTTTGTTTAAGAAATCAGTTTGAAGTGATTCGAAGGGAATAATAAATCATATATATCATTGCTTGATTCCAAAATTCCTCAAAAAAAAAAAAAAAATGGATATACTTACTTACTAACCAAAAATCTCTACTATGACCCATGAAGAAGAAGAATAATTGCAACATGATATATCAAAATCATGAGACCATGTGCAACAAATTTTTCTCTTGCAAAGAGCAACCAGAAATCAATTTGAAGCTAAGATGGATGTTTTAGAGAAAAAAATGAAAGAAAACATGGAAGGTTTGAATAATGGTTTAAAAGAATACATGGAAGGTTTGATGAAGGTTTGAGAAAGTTCTTACAAGAAATACTTCCTAATGGTGACAAGGTACTATATGAAAATCATGATGAAGATAAAAGGAGTATACATTATGATTTTAGAGACTTCAATGTTTGGTTTAAGAACCACCACATTTTAAATATAGTTATTAGGTAGTTTCATGGTAATGATCCGATAACATGGATACTGCAAATGGAGCAATATTATGATCTACATGATGTAAAAAACACAAAAAAGGTACACATTGAATCATTATATTTGTATGGCATTAATGGATTTGTTCTCATAAACCACTTGTCACATGGTGAATTTTTGTAGAGGAAATGATAGCACATTATGAGGATAGAAAGAGAAACACCTTCTTTAGCCAATTGATAAATTCCAAACAAAAGGGTTCAATGGAAGAGCACATTAAGGGCATCCAAAAATTGAATATTAGGGTAATAAATATTCCAAAGGAGCATATGATTGATGTCTTCATAGGCACTTTAAAAGATAACATCTAATTGTTGGGTGTGGAGTCTAATTATCAATTTTTTCAAAGGTATCACCGGATTGGACCCCAATTCGTAATGTGCCAGCAATGCCACCCATAAATGTGTGTCGCCAAGGGGTTCTAGGGGGCGATGGAAATTATTTGGAGCCGCGCCCCCCCCCCCCCCAAGCGAGGGTTGGGGCAGTTCCCCCGATGCCAAAAAATAGATGTAAAATTTCCTTGTAAAATGTTGTAATTTCATAGTCAATCTGGGCCATTCATTAGGTGGAAAGCTGACGGTAGAAGTTATGTTTAATTTAGGGTTTTTTTCCCTAGATGGAAAACCCTCACTATATATGAGGGAATTATATTGCAACTGTGGAGAAATGTATTATGAGAAAGAAAGAGAGAGGATATTGTTTGAGAGCGAAGAGGGAATTACAGTGGATCTGTTGTAGGTTATATCTCTTCATTTTGCTGGATAATATAAAAGGAAGGACTGATTGTTTCTCTGTGGACGTAGCCCAAATCGGGTGAACCACGTATATCTATGTCTCTATTGTTTTATATGTTTTCTATGTTTATATTTTTGCAATATATTTTATCTATTTCGTTGCTCTGTAATATATAATTTTCTAACACCAACATGAGGTTTGCCTTTGGGAACCTGATTCATTTGAGAAGGAATTCATGGTGGCAATTAAAGTTGAAATACAAATCATGGAATCAAGGAAGGATACCACTCACAAATATAAATATGCAATTTTTGTTGCTCCTAATCTTCTACAACCTATAAGGTGGACACCATAATAATTGGAAGAAAAAAGAGAAAAAAGGCTTTGTTACAGTTGTGATAACAAATACACTAAAGCTCATAAGCATGGAAAATTTTAGGGGAGAATGTTCCCCCTTTGGTGAAATTAAGGGGTTTTAAATTTTTAGTGGGAAAATATTTTGTATCATAGTACATTTTTACAAATCGCCTCAAACAAGCCACCCTATTTTAAGGGAGAGGGTAAAAAAGGTAAATTTAGCCCTTGAAAGTAGTAGTTACAACCTTCCATTTGCCCTAATTTTAAAGAATAGGTTTTATTTAAGTGAATCCTATGGGCCAAATACCATATTTATAAAAGAGGTATGGTAAATTAATAAAAATATAAATAAAATAAATGAGGGGTATGGTAAACAAATAAAACACTTTTTTATATTTACTCCATAAGTCACCTTATATTTACGAACACTCAAAAATGCATTATATTTAGGTAAAACCTATGGGCAAAATAATATGGGACAAATACCATGGACTAAATTGTTATTAATACCATGCAAAAAAACATTATTAACCCGTATTAATAAAAATAAAAATGGCACATGGTATTGACCCATGGTATTCACCTGGAATGTAGCCTATTTAAATGGGAGAATTAAACCAACATAGATCTATCGTGGATCTACTAACCCCTAAGAGGTATCAAATATCGTGATATGCAAACTAGCATAGATTGAAAAAATATTTGATCCCTCTCAGGGCTTGGTGGATAAAAGTAAAAATGGATGTTGTAATTTAATGTATGTTAAACATTT
>APFE031569517.1:0-11206 GCA_000404065.3 Pinus taeda
TAATAAATCTTGCCACCAAGCAATTCATTTAGGATATAACACCAATGGAACCCCTAGATACTTCACAGGGAACTAGGCTCAACGAAATTCGAAAACACTAGTTAGATGGTTTTGAATAGAATCTTTGCAATTGAATAAAAATATATTGATCTTCTCTTTATTAATAACAATGCCCGAAGAATAAGCAAAAATTCGTAAAATATTTTGGAGGCCTTTAACTTTCGGAAGAGAATTTTGACCAAACAAACATATGTCATCAACAAATTGTTGTTATATAAGCAGGAGATCATTTCCAAGTAATGAAAGTCCTCTAATAAAACCTTATGAGCAAGACCTCTTCAAAAATATTACCAATCCTTCCATAGCCAAGATGAAGAGAAAAGGTGATAAGGGATCTCCCTGCCTTAATCCTCGTGAGGAGCGGAAAGTAGAAGAGGGAGACCCATTGATTAAAATGGAGAATAAGGGGGATGAAATAAGAGAATAAATCCAGGAGATCCACTACCAAGAAAACCCAAAGGCATCTAAAACCTGTAACAATTAATCCCAGTGGAGGTGATCGTAAGCTTTAGACAAGTCCAGTTTGATCAACATACCTGGCTTCTTCATAGATTTGAGCAAATGAATAATCTCTTGAGCTATGAATATTCCTTCCATCATTTGTTGCCCTTCCACAAACCCTGTTTGTTCTGGTAAGATCAGGAAGGAAAGCAAAGGTTTCAAACGCCTCACCATAATCGTGGAAATAACTTTATATATAATACTGCATGAGGTTATGGAACGAAAACACTTAAGATCCTTAGAGCGTCTTTTTTTGGGTACTAGAGTAATAAAATTCACATTTAGGCCCTTCCAAATTGACTAAGTTTGTTTAGATTCTTCAACTATTTCGTATATCTCATATCCAAGAAAGGACTAGCATGCTTGATAGAAATCTACAATAAAACTATCAAGCCTGAGCGCATTGTTTTTGGAAAACCCATCACAACCATTTCCACCTCTTGGAAAGAGATAGGTCTCATTAAATATAAATTGTGTTCTTTAGTAATGAGTCTATGTATACCCTGCAATATCTGAGTTATGTATTTTTTTTGTAATGAAAGAAGTTTTTAGATAAAATACCTTAATTGTAATTGATCAATTTCTTCTCAATATATGAATGAAGTATTTTCCGAGTTCTATCTACCCCCAATAATGAAAAAATTCAATTATTATGGCGACATTGCAACATTGATCCTTAACATAATATTGTGATTGGATTTACTTCGAGTTTCCTTAAGATTACTAACATGTTTAAGTACTAGCACTAAATCTCCAAATACCAATAATCTCTAGATTCATCTTTCTATGGCAATTTCTAATCCTTTCTAAAGAGCTAGGTATTCAACTTGATTGATTGTCATTATGTCGAGACCCCAAGTGTATTGTATTTCTCTTTTTTCATTGGGGCGAAGGATAACCCCTCCTGCTCCTATCAACCCAATATATTAAAATATTGCCAACTTGAAATCAAAATTTTTATGTCAATTTTTACCGAAATTTTATATCACCTCACATTAAAATTAAAATAATTTTTAAATAGATTAAAATCATAATTTTGAATTGTTAACATGAAATGTTTTGAGAATTTAAATTTTACCTAACTAAAATTACAACTTTACTTAATCAAGCTTCACCTTAGTTCAATATGGAAAATCATTTTATTTTCTTAATATGGTTATTAGATAAGTTAATTTTGTTTATTTTGTATAAAAAGGAGAGAAGTTTAAACAGGTATATTTACCCCATAGTAATTAGCTATTATATTAATAGAAGCGTTGCTTCTATTTTGCTAATATATATTTTTAATTACATAATACAATTTAGATTGGCATCCCACATGCCCGATTAAACTGTATTTTTTCATAACAATAGTATCCATTCTAACACTAGTTTGACAAAAACACTAAAAGAGACTTACGTAGATGTAGATAACTTAATACTATCTTAAACAAGGGAGGCTGCGAAGCAGCAAGTCCCTGCCACTGATTGAAGAACCCCGCCTGACCCAAGAAACAAATGAACGGGCTGGCTGATTAACCGAGGGCTGCAGAGGAAGAAAGTTCCCTGATTGATTTGGCAAGTAGCTGTAAGATGCGCAAAACACAACCTGCTTCTAAGTTTTATATTCTTCTGCGTTTCAGACTTCGGATGCTTTCCTGAATCTTTGACCCTGAACTTATGTTCTCTGATCCAGAAGTCATTGATTTCGAATGTTAAGACGAACAAGCATTCACTGCGCGTCAGAAATCGGTCACGATGTGCGTAGCAGGGGGAGCAAGGTGACGCAGTTTCTGATCCCCGCTAGGATAGCCAGTAGCAGATCCGGCAGTTGTATAGCTTCCACCCAGTAGCAGATTCGGCAGTTGTATAGCTTCCAGCCGGAGATCCAGCAGCACCAGTTTCTAGCTCAATTGAGTTTACGCATGCGCTTAATATGCGTATATATAACTATGTTGGTAAATATTTCCATTGTAGTAGAATCTAAGGGTGCATAGAAACAAAACAACACATAAGGCATAAAATCTGAGTAGTTTGATGTTTTTGCATGCGTTAGCCCGGCAATAATGATGAACAAAAGTACGGCAACATGAATTACAGAGGCGATGGAGTTTATTCTGGATGTAACTTTGGTGCTCCTTATGGCGAGAATGCATGTTATGAAGAGGATGGCAACTGGATCCGAAATCTCATAGTAATAATTGACTTCATAGTCTCCGTATTGTCGAATAGTTTAATTAGTAACTTGATAATCCGTCCAGTGCAATTCACTGAGATAAGTATTTTTGTCCACCGGTTATCGAGCTTGAGATTGTATTATCGTGGCGATGGGGCCGTTGGAAGTCTTGAGGGTGCCAAGTGGGCTGTATATGGTCAGCGCGTGGAACTGCAGCACAACAACCTTGTCCCGACTATTATGTTGCAGACTATCAATGCCCTTCCAGGCACTCAAACCGCCTCTGTTTCGGGCCTGGCCAGTTTCAGTGGGAGATGTCTTCCTCTTTATTTACTGTATCTCACTGCATCTCAGAATTCGCCTTGAATTCGTTGAACATTGTTGTATGGCGGTTATAGTATCGTCCCATGATTTTTGAAAGCAAAAGCTTTTGTTTGGTATTGTACAAATTGCATTGCGTATTTAAGGTGGGTATTGAATAGTGCAATCGACCCGTCGTAATAAGCCTTGGTATTTTTGTAGCGGCCCATGCAAATGTTGAAAAGCCTTCTGTGTACTTCACAGAACAGACATTTAAAATCATAATCATTTACAACATAACGTGATAAGACTAGAATCCGAGTGGGGGAAGTTGTCATTAAACCCTCCTAAATAATTAAGATATTTTCTAATTGTCAAAGGTCATGACATTAAAAATTTGGCTGAGACTTCTTGTTAACTCTGTTAATTCAAGCTCGGTGCAAGTGGTCGATTTATGGCTTGATAGTAGTATATATGTTTCAAGAAGTTATCACAAACGTTTGTGATTAAAATATTTATTAAATATATTTAGTTGTTTATTAGATTTATGACCTAATTTTGGAGTTCCAAGAGAATTTTACTAATTCAAAAGGACTCGTTTAATAACATTTTTTCGGTCAAAAAAATTACTAACGATATTTTAAATATAAATTACTTTTGTTATATAATTTCGAATTTGTAAAGCCCATTATTAATTACAACTGATGATTTTAATAACATTTTATTTTTCGCAACAAACTACTTTTATGATGATGGACAGAGTGCCCATAATGAATATATGTTCATTTCGAGTACTGTTTATGCATTTCTTTGGATAAATCAACTGACCGAAATCATGATTCTACATTTGTTTGGATAATCACAGAGAACGTAATCATGAACACCTGTAGTTTTACTTTTTTTTGCCAAAAGTGAAATGCCATATGCAATGGAACTTGATCATTAGATTTGACTATTGCTTTGCACAGCCACCGACGACAAAATAAAGAAAGTTGACAAATCAGAAAAAATAGTGATTTTTGTAATAATAAAAAATACGGTACATATATTATGTATTAAAACAGGCGTGTAAATAATAAGCAAATACATAGATAGACCCGGGCTCCGTCTATGCATGATCCTTTTGGCGCCCGCTTGCCACGCCACGTATCTCATCGACCAGCTGCCTTCATTACCGAGCATCCAGAAATCCTTCAGATGGCAGTAATATATCTTGCATGCCCGCCTCCCTCTGATGGTTGTTGGCTGTTGAAAGATCCCGTTTATGGTTGCGTGGGAGCGATCTCAGTTCTGCGAGGTGAAGTGAAACAGTTGCAGAGAGAGTTAGCCGAGGCAAGTGCGGATCTTGCCCGTTAAATTCATGGCGTTCTTGCTCATCATTCATGGCATAGATTTCTGGATTTAATGAGAGAACGAGTTCTAGAATTAGCGAGACTGCTTTCTGTCTTACGGAGGCTCCCCAAACTCGGATAATTGGGGTGTACGGCAGTGGTGGGTTGGGAAAAAGAACAATGCTCAGAAAAATGTACGACTCATATAAGGTTAGTGACATTTTTGATGATGCGATTTGGATTCCAGTCGATCAATTTCCAAATGTAGAGTTGCAGTTAAATTCAATATCTGTAATACATCAAAACATTTATATTAAGAAGTTATAAATATATCGCACATAACAATTATATCAGAAAGATAGCCCAAAACTTCTGGTTTTAGATACATAACAGTAATATCCAAACTTGTTTTACAAAGTTTATTTTTTCTTTACGATTGGAGCTGCTAGTCATAAAGATGCTAAATCTGAGACCATTTGCGGAATATTTGCATGCAGAAACTCTACACAACTTGTCTTGTCATTGGATGTTCCTTGTGGCACAGGAATCTGTCCTCTATAGTTATTTGGGAACATCATCATTGTCCCTGACGATAACAATGTTGCAGAGGTAATCAAGGGCGGAGTCGTATTTGTGCTTGAGATCATGTTTGGTATAATCTGAATTCCTGAGAATAGTTATCGTTATCAGCGATAACCCCTGCATTGAGAAACAATAGGTACTTCACAGTTTCTTTTGAATGCACTTGTAGTGAATTTTAAAAAAGTGGAAAATGAAACCGTGAAAGCAATTTCATGGATGAACTTCATTCATTCTAATACAACAAAAACGATATGTAAATTCCACTATTTTTCCATCATTTATTCGAATTGAGAACTGTATATACTAACATCGATGCAAGGCTCCTTAAGGTTAAACTTTTTTATGATAAACGAGATATACGTTTGGAATGATGGCATACTCACCAGCGGCAGCATGACCAGATAATCCTTTAGTTTTCTTGTCGTCATCCTGTAAATTTGTTGTCCCTGCCTGACATTGGGATGTAGTACATTGACTCGGTTTAGGTTTCCGCCGGCGTCTGTTGTGGTCAGCAAGGCGCTTCTGCAGCTCCGCTTTCCTCCGTCAAATTCAGATGTCGGATGAAATCTGTCGAAACATCATCACAATTTAGTATTCAATTAGAAATGACATGAAAATCTATAAGTATATTAGAAAAAATTATAAAAGATTATTTTACACTTGAAATACAGATTGCCGTGTATGCAGGGATAGAAATATAAACGCTCAAAGTCAATAGAACTACATATATACAGTAGGGAATTACAAAATGTAGGCGAACAAGATAATACCTTTCAACGTTGCATTTGTGCAGGAGTTGAAGATCTTCGGAATAGAACGCCGCCTGGGGAATAGAACGCCGTCTGAAGCAGCGTGAACTTGCAGGAATTGCAGTAGGGGCTACGGTTATGCTCAATATTCTCATCGTCGGGTAAGTCTACTTTCGAACCCAGCGAAGTCATTAAACACAGTATAATACACAGTCGCCCTTATAATTCTTTGATAACTGTCCACAGATCGAACTCCGGAGGTTCCATGAATCCGGTTCGAACCCTGGGGCCTGCAATTGCAGCAGGCAACTATAAAGGCATCTGGATATACCTCAGGCAACTATAAAGGCATCTGGATATACCTCTTAGCGCCCATAATTGGAGCATTGTGTGGCGCTGCGGCCTATACTGTGGTTCGTCTGAAGGGGGAGGATAACCAAGGAAGACCTACCAGGAGTTTCAGGATCTCTGGAATATTGGAATATATGGCAGTGGAGCTTGAACAAGGCGGTGCCAAGAAAATAACTCTTGGCAGACACGTAGAACTTCATGAAGAACAGCTGCCAACAGCTGCGATGACACGGCAGGGCTGCCATACTTATGTTAAACCATAAGTACATAAGTTTTGGTTAACGGTAAATGTTACGAGTTTAATGCTAATGCAAACATAGCATTAGTTCATTAGTTCATAACTGAGTTCATGAAACGAAACTGTCAAATGTTCACTTGTCCTAACTTTTGAGCCCTTATAACTGCCCGTATGCCTTGTTTTGAGGCCAAATAAGATGGAAAACCCGCTCATTGGTCAAAGGAATAAGAAAATATAAAATACCGTGTTGGTTTTTGTGTCATATCAGCTAACTTTGTTTTAAGTTACATAATGTTGATGGGTTATCGTGCCAGACTAATGCTAGGCTTGCCGATCGATTACTATAGTCCCTGCCAGCCCGGAGAGCAGGGACTAAAAAGGAGTTTTCATTTTGCAGAGTCTATTACCTGCTTTTCTCAAAAAAGTTAGCGTGGTTAAACCAGGTTCTCAATACTTTTCTTTTGTCTCAGATTAAACTTAAAAAATAGTATTGCGCACTTACACGTGCAACACCGTAGGTCAATGGTCTGCGTATTTAGTTTGTTTTCTTGTTATGGCTTAGGGTTGAGGGTTTTTTTCCAAGGGAGTCGAGAAGGCTACAGTCTCCGCCTTTTCGGTTGTACATTGTAAAATGGTGAATATTTCATGGAGATTGTTCAATGGCCACTTGCAAGGTTTTCGAAGAGGAGAATTTTATTGAGTAATATATGTTTTCTTTTAAGAGAATTGTGACTCGTAGCCCTGAAATGGTTAGGGTTTTTAATTGAAACTGGTTACTATTTCTTCGGAACTTGTATATATATGAAGATATGTAAATTTATGCATCTTACATTTTTCTTATTACAACGTGCTCTGTTACCCATAGTCCCTCTTTGAGTGTTTAATTCTAATCTTACGAATTCTATACCAGTGTTCTTTTCAAGTTGCTCATAGGCAAATAATATTCATAGATAATAGAATAATAGACTAATTTCTCTCTGGGATGAGGCACAGTGATATACTTATAGCACTCATTGTACCAGGTAATACTCGCACTGGTTTGTGAAATGAATTCTATTCTGAATCACTTTTATAGTACTCAGTGCACTAAGTTATGTTTACAGGGGTAAAGAAGTGGAAGTAGTGAAATGAATCACATATGGGTGAAGTGGAATTGAAACTAGTGAAATGAATCACATGGGTAAAGAAGTGGGATTGAAACTAGTGAAATAGTGGAACTAGTGAAATGAATCTCACACGGGTGAAGAAGTGGGATTGAAACTAGTGAAATGAATCATAGGGGTGAAGAAGTGAGATTGAAACTAGTGAAATGAACCACATAGCCTCAATCATCACTGATAGTAACTAAAACTTTCAAAGAGGTCACCCATCCCAAATCACCTCTAGCTCAAGCTAGCTTAATTGTGGAATTTTCCCGCAATCAAACCCACTTAACATGCTACCCCTCTAAAATTAACAAGTTATTCTTTAACTCCTTTTATATTCTTTAGTTGCTACAAATACAATTACACTATTTATTTTCCTTAAAAATGAAACACTCAAGGTAATTATTCGGTATAGTTGCATATTAAGAATAAGGGTTAATCTATTTTCCTTAAAAATGAAAATTTATTCGCTATAGTTTATATTAAGAATAAGGGTTAATCTCCATAAGGGATGCTAATATGTTCCTAAATACACCCTTAATTCCCCTAAGAATGGATATCACAATTGGGTTAAATACATTGTACGGTTGATGTTGAAATAGGCATACAAACTCCAGGTAGAAGAGAGTTCATTAGCCTATCACTATAAAACTGGCGCTGCGATATTTCTACTCCATTTCTTACAAAGGACAGTGGCATTGCGATCTTTGATGGCAGCGTAAATGTCTGCAGTTAGAAAGTGATGAGAAGATAATAGTCCTTTCTCAGGCTACATTATTGCATTGTGTTAACCGAACTCCATCTCTAAAGACGATCATTCACTGTGGTTTGTTGTCACAAGTTTGTAAAAAATATCTTTCAGCGGTTTGTTCATCATGCCAAAATCTATTAGTAACGACATTTGGCACGTAAATACTTTGCCACCTTTTTGCATGCAGATACCATGGCCATTTTTCTTGCAGGAACACTAAAAAATTTAGATAGGTGTAAGACATCCCAATTTCCATGCTTCTATCAATACCATGCCAGAATCGCTTTGTGTTTTTTGGTATTAGCATTATCCTAGTAGATACATTTTGGCTGAAAAATATATTAATAACCGTTTGCAAGGAAGACATTAAAATGGATATCTAATCTTCATTAAACTTTGTTCCTCCTATCTTTACATTGTCAGTGAACTTCAGCTCTAGTCCATTAGTTATATGCTTGAATATATTTTGGTGATTATTGAATGAGCATTGGGTGGTTAGTTACATGAGAATAATTTCTTTATATGATTAGAATTTACACTTAGGTGTAACAATGAAATAAAGAAATTTTAAATGATTTTGATTATTGATTTTAAAAATATTTCGAAATCTCGCTAATCATTGATTTTGGAAATATTTTAAAATGCAAAAGGAATGAGGTTAATCATTCCAATAAAAATGTTGTCAAGATCAAATTAATGGAACATAAACTTTAAAATGCACATGGAAATAGAGCAGTGTCTAGACCGAGTGTATTAAAGAGGATGAAGAAAGACATTGTATGGTTCAAGTAAAAGATGCTCTTTTTTACCAGAAGTCAAGAACATAATTATATACCATTTCAAATAATAATAAGTCTAAAACCTTGAAAGATGCATTGGAAATGTTAGCTCAAAATTTAAGAAAAGAAAGATCTCAACGCTAACATTTATTTGAGGAAAAGAAATAATCCCAAAACTTTGAAAGATGCAATGGAAATGCTAGATCAAAATTTAAGAAAAGAAGGATCTCAATGCTAAGATTTATTCGATGGGGAAGAAAAATATTCGGAACGAAGATGCAACCATTCTAGGACAGAAGGCCTATATAATACATTTTTGGACTTTAAGATAATAAATGAAAATTAGTGTTATTGATTTTTTATTTATTTATAAATAGTTTATTATGGTTTGTTGAGTCTTTCCAAGTTAAGCGTTTTTATTCCTTTATAAAAATACAAATTCGTCCAATAACATGATCTTAAACAGGTATATAGATATAAGTTTATTTTCTGAAAAAAAAGTGCTTTCATATAAGTGTTATAATATTTTATTAGAATAGATAGTGTTTAATAATTTCTGTTCGTCCAATAACATGATCTTAAACAAGTATATAGATATAAGTTTATTTTCTGGAAGAAAAAAGTTTTTTGATATAAGTGCTATAATATTTTATTAGAATATATAGTGTTTGATTAATTTTTGTTTGTTTTTTTTATTATTCTTGATTTTGTTTATATTATGATACAGTGAATTGGTGATTTGTTCTAAGTAATTTAGGTAAAATTTGAGATTTAATTTAAAAGTTGCTATTATAATACTAAGAGTTTATTTAACCATTATAAATATTTAGATATAACCACATAATTTTTATGAGGACATGGTATGTTAGATAGGAATATGTAGAAGTGGAAAACATTTATAGCCATTAGTCGTTCTCGTGCTTGCATTTATAGCCATGAGGTGTCCTCATCTTTGCCAACCCAAATTTTAGAGGTACAAGAAATTTCTATAAGGATATGATTTTTCAATTATATCTGATATAATGTAAGTCTAACTCATTTATAGAAAAAACCATCTAGCAGCAATTTCACTACTTTTATATGCAAATTTGCATATAAGTTACATGGGTAAAATACATCTCTATACAGAAAAACAAAAACAACAACATTACTATTATATAACTCTGGTTAAAATATTAGACCAAAAAACATAAAAAACAATCAATATGATTAGATACTTTACTTTCAACAAAATAACAAAAATTAGAAATACATTACAGTATTTTTTTTACTCATAAATTAATCAAAACAACTAAATAAAATTAATTAAAAGCCAACTATAAAAATGGTTCCAATGATCACGGTACTAAAAATGGAAGTCTTTCTTTCCATAATATCTCTTACAGTTGATCAAGGCGCCTCTTTCGTTGTGAGTTGTGCATATGATGCATTGCATGTAGATAGAATCTCTTCACGTTATCCAAGACCATTTCACTATTATTGCAGATATCATATAGTAATTGAACGTGATTTAATATTTTCTGTGCTTTTTTTGTTTTCTATAGATTGGAGATATTTTGGTACTTGTTAAAGAAGATCCCAATAATAATTCGCAGAAGTGCAAGATGAATATCAAGACTTACTATCCCTAATAATTGAAGATTACGATGAATATCAAAGCCTATTCTCTTTGGTAATTGAAAATAATGGAAGGTTATTAGTCCCTGCCCTCCGGGCCTGGCAGGGACTATAGTAATCGGTTTTTTACGATTGCATTAGTTTGACACAGGTATCGATAAATTCATTTTTGTTTAAACCAAAGTTTGGCGATATTTTCCATTAACTCATGCCATAAAATATGTTTGCCGATGCATGTAACCAATCGCAGAAACGTTCGTCTTATTTGGCCTCAGTACGAGGTATACGATCTGAAAACTTAGGAAACTGTTCGGAAAGCGGTTAGGTTAATTAGAACAGTGAAGTAATGCTATCTTTGCGATAGCATTAGTTCCCTAACATTTAATGTTAATTAAATGGAACTAACATTACGGAGAAATGGTGGTATGGTTCTATGCTGAAGTTGCTGCCACTTGTTGCCATGTGTCTGCATGCATGTTCTGATTCTACGCCATAAAAACGAGGACGGCGACCCAAAATACAACACTTCTGGTATTTATCTATTCCATTTTTCTTCCCCGCTTTGGTACTTATCTATTCCATTTTTCTTCCCCGCTTTCTTTCTGTGCAAGGAATTCATATCCTCCTTGCTTTCGATTATCAATTGT